>APFE030352156.1:0-17329 GCA_000404065.3 Pinus taeda
GCTATCGGCAGCTCTCACTCGTTCTCCACTCGTTCGTTTATGCGGGAGGTTCTATCTTATGGTTCTATCTTTCGGCTCCGGGGTGTCTATCTCGAGCGGTATCGCTCCATCCTCATGGGGGTAGCTATCCTTAAAACCTCATGGGGGCAGGTAGCAATCCAACCAACCAAGCTCAAGGGGCAAGCGGTATCGTTGTTTCCACCCTCATGGGGCAAGGTCGATGAGTAATCGTGTTCCCGTCAGTATCAGCTCTGAGTCACTATGTTCCGTTCTTCCGTCAAAGTGAGCATGGAGGAACAGTGTTCCGTCAGGTGCAGCTCGCTCTGTAAGCTCTGTAGCGTGAACCATCAAGGGCAAGCTGTGGCGATCCAACCAACCAACTAACCTAAAGGGGGAAGGGTCGAAGCGTATGTCCTGTTTACACGGGGTAAAGCGTTAGAGCTTCCTGGGCAGGTTCCTTCTTACGCGGATTGGGTGGACTTCTCTTTTCTCTCGTCTGTCGGTAAGGGTACTTGGAATGGGTGCACCTCACGCTGGGGGAAATGAGAAAGCAAGCAAACCAAGTTCATCATATCCAGGGATAGCAAGATCTCCACCTTCGGCAAGGAGCAAGTGGTATGGATCAGCAGATAGGTTCACTGTGTACTTTAGGTGTTTTCACTGTTTCACGATGGGTTCTTTCTCTCTCGGGTCTACTGTAATGGGGTGTATATGTACGTATATAAAAAAAGCTCTAGTCAATCTATGTTGATGTGATGTTATTAGCTGTAATAGGTTAGGTTAGTTGTAGCTTAGTGGTGGCCGTTGGTGTCCTTCCTTACTGGGCGAACTTATTGGGCGGGTGCCTTCTTACTTGGCGGACAGTTAGCTCTAGGCTCAGGCAGGCAGTAAGATCGATCACAGGTAGGTGTGACGCAAAGGGCAAATCCTTCTGTCCACCCCGTCCCGGGCACATAATTCGTCAAGCCCGCCGCAATCTAGCCAGCGGCAAGCCCGCCGTAAAGTTATTGTCTCCAGGTCGAAATGGATATATGGACAGGTATCAATCGATCTCTCAGGCAGTCAGGTCGATATAAAGCAGTTCGATGAAGGCAATGAGGTGTCGATGAAGGCAGTTCGTAAAGTCGAAGGTGGTTCGCCCGTTGATCGGGTCTGTTGGTCGAAGCATCATTGTTGGGTGGTGCCGTCTGTCTAGCGTAAGGTGGGTGTATAGCCAGGCATCAAGCAATTTGTCCGTGTCAAGTTCTCCGTCGGAAGTTCACAAGAAGAGATCGACGGGTATCAATCAAGATCTCGATCAGCGGGTAGATGTGTGGGCTGTTTGGGTTCGCTGTGATACGACGGGTGGGGAACATAGCTGTTAAGTTTCACTGTGGGCTCGCTGTTGGGAACTGTGGGTGTGATGGGTGCTAGCCTTGGGTGGTTTCATCTAGCTTCACGGTCTAGCGCTAAAGGCAATATTTCATCGTCGGAAGTTAGCAAGACGGACATCGAGAGAGAGAGAATACGGGCATCATCAAGAGAGAGGGGGGGATCAGTTCGAAGGGAGCAAGATATAGATCAATCAGCCGGCGGCAGCAAGATGATCTCTAAGGCAGGTCTAAGGTAAATGGAATTGGAGTTGCACCAATTGGCAATGCCAAAAGGGACTAGCGCCTAGCTTCTATTAATGAGAAGGGGGGGAAGAAGTTCAGGTCAGGTTATCGTAGCTAAGTTACCTGAGCATCTATCTATAAGGAAGGTTACGAGCATGCCATCCTTGAGGAGAAAGGAAAGGTGCGGAAGATCTGTACGCACCAGATACAGTGCTGCACCTTTGACCGATGAGATGGTTTTGTATCATGAGGAGGGAGCCTTTGACCGATGAGATGGCGGGGAAAGAACAGAAAAGCAGGAATGATCAGCTGAGGGTTGCTTCCGGACTACTGCTTGCACGTTAGCTGAGGGTCACAAGATATTCTTTTGAATGAAAAAATCGATGCGCAAGCAAGCTCGACCAACGCCATCAAATGGAATCGTGTTGAACATGAGGCTTACAATGGTGCCCGCCTGGGATGAAATGAAAGACTATTTGGTTGGTCGGTGAGATCTCTGCAATTATATACGTAATTACGTATATAATATCGCGTAATGAAATAGATAAGTCATTCTAAAATGCATCTATTATATATGTAATTACGCTTTAGCAAAGACAGAGCTCTGCCACAATATCCTCGATTATCGCATGTCCACCCGCAATGAATTGACTTAATCGATCGCTGCCTCTTCCTTTCCTTAACGCGGAGCGGAAATAGTAAATAGAGGATAGAGCCGGGAAATCGATTGACTTGGAATAGGCCGCAATAGATAGTTAGAAGGGTGACGACAAGTGGCGCGTACACTACCGATAGCGATATAACCTTTATCCATACGGCAGCTACAGCTAGCTAGGCTTCTTCGTGCTTATTGATAGAGCGAGAGCGAAGCCCTCTCACTCAATAGCCATTGCCCGCCCAGGCCCGTTCAGCTTGAATTCCTAGAATCAAAAGGTTTTTTTCCATTCTCGATCTTCCCTTCCCTATAGTGGTTTATCGAGTCACCCCTAACTATATATAGATGAAGAGGTTAGTGATTCGACTGGCCCACTCTCATTTGATTCGGTTCAGTTAGACCTTCCTTGCAGCTAGCCCAAGCATCCCGCAATCAACCTTCCACTACTTTGCAGAGGAGGATTGAAGAGCTAGAAAAGTGAGGTGAGCTGAGGGAGATAGCCAAGGGAATAGGTGTTAGACTAGGTGTTGGAATAGGTACCTTTATTGTGAGATGAGACAGTTAGCTTCCCAGTTTCAACCCACTATTGGGCAGTTGTTTCCACCCATTGTTAGCCGTTTTCACCCACCTTTGGGCAGTTTTTTTATTTAAACCCCACCCACCCACTCACCTGTTTCCAACCCTGTATCCATTCCTTTTTCCTACTCAGCCATGTAGACTTTGATTTTCACACGCCATGTAGATTGTTATTTCAACACACTATGTGTAGTATCCTATATACGATTTCTAGTTGATCTCCTCACCGTAGGGGCATATCTACTTCTCCAAATGCACCTGGGATTATTGATAAGGAACCATGTTGCGCGGTGTATCCATATCACCTAGAAGGCACTTTGTCTCAATATCCTTCCTCTCTGTTTCAAAACCCCACCTACCGCGATGCATCCGGGTAACGAATTGCACTCTTTCTAAATCTCCAGTTACCCATATAATAAGAGTCGTTAGTAGATATCTATCGAATTGAGGGAAGAGAATAATAGTCATTAAAAGACCACACGGGCTTGCTTGCTTGCCAAAGAAGGCCTGTGCTATCAAAGCTTTGCTTCCCTAGCAATGAAGGTCTAAGTGGAAATCTGTAATCTCTACCGCAGCTAGACTGAGAAAAGCAAAGGTCAATATCCTACCTACAGAGCATTCCTGGCTGAATTAATTGGTTGGCAACACTCAATAAACAAAGGTAGGGTGAAAGGCAAGTAGGCATAAGGTCGATGGTACCCAAGTAATATTATTTAAGCAAGTGTTTGTTGTCGAAGAACGCCCGTTCAATGCTAAAAGTAGATGCGAGTAAGCCGAGGAAAGTAAATAGACTGAAGTGCTTTGCCTACCTCCTGCATATTTTAAGGCAGTAGTTCCTTTCCTAAAGTCGTTCTGTTCTGACGATCCATCCCATGGTTCGGTTGTTCCTGTGCCAGCCCACTTATTCAATTCATTGTGTAGGCAGATTAAAGTAAATAGACTGTTCAAAGTGCCAGCCCAAGCAAGCCCTCCCTCCCGTCCAATAACACTAAGTTAAGATTAAGTGAGCAAGTATCTAAAGGTTGGTTAAGATAACAGGTAGGTTGGTTGCTGTTGCACTGAAGTAATAAAGTAGGGTGGGTCCTCCCTAAAAGCAAGAAGGTCAGGTGGGAAAAGTCCCAATAAGTTGTTCCGGTCGATCCCAAAAGCTATGCCGGTTGGTCCGTGTCGATTTCCATGTTCAAATGATCGACTAAATATCGTATGTAATTCCACCATATGTTACTCTCTGATGAAGAGATAGATTGGGATAAAGAAAGATGGGTAGAGAATATGGGATATAAGAGGATGGTAGATAAGACGGAGATAATAAGATAAGAATATGGATCATAAGAAGGTTATGGGTTGGGAGTTAATAAGATGGGAGTTAAGAAGGAGATAAGAGGATGTGGCGTTAAGACGATGTACGATAAGAGGATTTGAGTTAAGAGGATGGGATAAAAGAATATGAGAAATCTTAAGACGGAAAGAAAATATCAGAATAAGATAAGACGGAGATAAGAGGATTTGAGTTAAGACGATGTACAATAAGAATATAGGAGTTTATGTTAGAGCGCTCAGTTGTGGAATCGTTGGATCGCTTCCGCACCTATTTATTCAGGAATTACAGCCAGAACCTTCAGCAGGAACGTCGTGAACTGCCTTATTATCTATCTATACAGACAGTTAGCACTTCAGCAGATATCGTTTCACTGCCTTATTTATTCACTAAAGTCAGAACTGATGAGACACGGCTGGATGATCGATTCAACGAGGATGCGTAAGCAGGCTCGACCATAAGCCCCCCCACCCAATAAGTAAATTGAACCTTTTAGTAGGTAGCTTACCTTGCTATCCATGCATGATTACTGGAGTACATGGCGGGACGGCTGGATGGATGATTGATTAGCCGATAACTGCTCCCTTTGCTACTCAGATATCGTGGAACTCTCGGATGGCTTTGATTATGGTCCATCGGAGCAACCTCGTTGGATTGGATGGGCTTCAGACATAAGATATTAGGCCCAGGACAGCCAGCACTGCCAGGAAAAGCATTTGTTTATCACACTTGCCTTTATGAATCTTAGGAGGGAAGTACGAGGCATAACACTTTTGACTTACGCTTACGAGCATCCAAGACTTTACTTACTTACTGTGCCTTGCCTTATGAATTCTTCCGGGACATATCTTCTTCTGGGTATAATGATTAGTAATTAGATATTATCTTTGTATACGATATTCTGGTACGATCGATGAAAAGAGCTCGTCCCATACAATAAGAAAGCGTAATTACATATATAATGAATGATTGGATTTGAGAGCGTAATTACGTAAACCTCTGCCTCGATAAAATGGCCAATCTCGTAGGGATGCCTGCTGAAACCTCCGCCATTGAACCAAGAGTTTTTAAAGCATCAAAAATTTGTCAAGGGACAAGTCATAATATACTAATTTGTCAATTCTATCTCCTTACCTTAACATAATCATTACAGTATTAGTAGTTATATAGATGTCCCTGATAATTATAGTATGGCTTAAAGTCCTATTATTGAATGTGATTTACCTCCTAACTCTTCAATTGTATCCTTTGATGGTATAGAAAATAGTTAGGGGCAGGGGTAGGTATAGAGATCTCAAATGGGATAGATAGAACTAATCTTCTGTTTTTGACCTTTCAATTAGACTTTGATGGCTTATCAAAATGTTGTAGAATATGAAGCTTTAGTCCTTGGACTTTGCACTACCTAGGACCTCAAGGCTTGTGAATTAAGCATCTATTCAAATTCCTAGTTATTGACTAAGTTAATGGCTCTTAAATTTCATCATATTATCATTCACTATCATAAGTGGATCTCTTTTTAGCCATTTATCCTTTGAGCAAATTACCCATATTATATATTTGGTTAATGACCATGCTAATGTTTTGATTTTGGTAGCTACTATAGGTTCATTCCCTCCTTCCATACATCTTTTGATTACCCTTGAGTATATCCATACAACTTCGTCACCTAATCAGAATTTCCACTCCATCTATTGACTGTCAAATGTTGACAATGGATGGCATTCACATGAATACAATCACGACACCTAGGATTGTCACATGCAAACTAGCAAATGAGAACAAACTCTTCTATTAAGACGTTATAAATACATTAAGCCATAAAGGAAACTAAGCTCTAATGAGCGGAACGTCTGGAATTGGGATTGACTTTTGGTTTACATAAGCGCTGAAGAATGTGTTTTCCATATTTGAATGTCCCAGATTCCGCCCCAGGCATGCGAGACTCCATGCGGGAAAGGGATGAGCGTGAGAACCTTTCCCTACCGATTCTGTTCTCGTGGGTTCTCCAGCTTCGGTACCGGGTGCCGCTATTGGTCCTGAGGATGACCCGGCGAGCAGCGAACTCTAGGGGACGACAATGAGTCCGTGGCTGCATATAAAGCTCAGTGCAGCGTCTTGGTTGGGGGAATGAGAAATCCCCCAAATCCCAGCTCACTGCAACGTCTACATGCTTGGTTGCGCACCGGAAAGCACCCCTTGGGGGCTTATATCTATATCTGGAGCAAGCTGAGGAGTACAGGGGGAGAGCGTAATCCTTCACGAGACCTCATCAGATCATGCAAGGCACATATGGGATGATCTAAGGCTCAGGTATCAAAGTCACTCCACAACTGGTTTAACGACCAGTCCCTCATCCAACCCAAGATACAGAGTTCAGTCCTAGGGATTTGAAACTTCTCGAGAAGGTTCGAAGAAAGGGAGACATCATACTTCGCAGCTGCACCACTTTGAATTCACTTAGTGCTTTTACTCGGTCAACTCAATCCGCATCTTAGGGTTCAAAGTCTTGACCTGGGATGGGAATGGGCTCTGTCCCTGGAGGATATCAAACCGGAGTTGCGGGCTATGACTCTCCAACTGGCTATGGCATCGGGACTAAGACTAAACTCGCTAAGCAATTCACACTGGTCCGGTCCTATCGAAATGGATTGGGATCTTTCAATGATAGGTGAACCATAACAACGGGCTTTGACTCTCAAAAGAAGGGGTGCTAGTAATAGAACTGGAGGGTACACTACTATATGGCTATAAAGAAAGAATGGGATCCTGCCCCAGCCTCCTTTTAGACCCCCCCGCTATTGGCCTGCTTTCACCCCGTCAATATCTGGCTTTGGCAACTGTTGCTTGAACTCGGTAAACTAGTGAGTGACGCTCGCCAATAGGACCAATGCCTTTACCTGTCTTTTGGAATGTGTGGTGGAATGGTCCTTGACCTTGCTCCCTTATGTCTTGTGTGCACCCAGGAGCGTCATATGTGAGCCTTCCCTGCTTTTCCTGCTTGCCTTGATGCTACTTGCTCTTTATCTCGAACTTGATCTCAAAATGGAAATAAAACTATAAAGGGATATGCTTTTGCGGCCTTTTCCTACGCTCCGGTCTCTGGTGTCTTTACCCCTGCTGGCGGTGGTGCTACTCGATTTGCCTTTGCGATTGCGGGGCCCACTGCTTTTGTCTTTCCTATTGGTGGTTCTGTGTCTTTATCTGGAAGGGATGCTGCTTAAACATGGACTGGGTCAACGATATAAAAAACCGGGCTGGTAAGGATGCTTATGGTGCAACTGGATAATCTGTCACTAGCACTGGGTAAACTTATCAAACTTGATCCACCTATGGTACTGGACTTGGAGCTCAATCAATTGGATCAACAGGTTAAACAATTGTTAGTGATGCTACTAATTGAATTGCGGAATCAACCTTGGTTACTACTTGCTCTGTTGCTAATTCATGGGCATCATTGACTAGCATGCGAACTATATATCTATATACTATACCTGCTTAATACTAGATCTGGAACTCCTGACTCTCCCCCTTTCACGCGGTTAACAGGTACTGAATACCTCTGCCTCTGTGGGATCAATTTATAGGTATGCTCTGTTCTGTATGCTACGTATCTTGCGATATACTACTATATGAATCAACTCGATCAACTGCCTGTGCCTCAGGTGGATAAACTGGTGAAACTGGATATGGAATATAAAGAGCGGACTATGCCCATCGAACAGGAACTGCACCTAAAACAGACTATGCTACTTACTTGGTCCCTTCACTGTAAAGGTGAAAACGAATAAGCTTTTGCCTTTCACGTTAAGTAATCGCACCCTTATTTCCCCGGTCCAGTCATCGCCTTCCTTTATTGGGACTCAGTCTCTATCTTTTGGGCTCGGTTCCTCCGCAGGGTATACTTATATAATATAACTAGTGGTAAACTTGACGGACTGCAACTTTCCAGTAATGTTGTTGTTTTGCATCCTAAGGGTCCCGCTTATCAAAAGGACGGTACTTAAAGAACAATTAGGTTATTGAAGTTTGATTTCCCAGTTTATTAGTACCAGGACAAGGCCAGTCTACTTCGGGATAAATTACCAGACCATTGCCAGGCTCCTGCTGTAGTATTGACCAGTATAATGGCAGCTTCGTTAGGTCAATATTCCATCCCCAGAGATCCAACTTGGGGCAGCAACCCTCGAAATGTGATTTATCCCACCCACCTGAATAAAGGTCCACTCGATTTGCTCCGACCATAGGGAGACGAAAGGGGATTTGCTACTACTAATTACTACTAACTCACTACGTAACGTATTCCCCGGTATGGGTTCACTTATCATTGGTATGGGTTCACTGCCTACGTAACGTATTCCCCGACTAGCTATGTAACGTACTGTGCGTATGACTTTGAGGTGTCGGAGTGCTTGCCTACCTAGAGCTTGGGATAAGGTCGAAAGGGCTGGGCAAAATGTACGATCAGTAATGTACGATCAGCTAGGCTAATGGGGGCTAGGAAGATACATACTTTCGGGTTGAAGAGGTGGGAAAGGTCATCTACCTGGCTGGTTTGTGGCTTCTCATGAAATATCGTTCGTTGCTTCTCATGAAATATCGCTTGATGTATCACTAAATATCTCAATCAATCTAGCTATATTTACACGTTGAGGGTAGTAGTAGTTGTAGTAGTAGTTATAGGCGTATGTTTCATTAGCTTATTCTATAGTTGATTCTATTAAGTTTGTAGTGTATTTCAATGTTGACCATAACGCTAAAGGACATAGTTAGTTGCTCGTCCTTGCCAGCTATGTGGAATGAATAAGCCGATAGATGAAATGCCACGAGAATAGTCGATGCCACGAGAGACACAACCATTAGTTGATCCCTCACCCAAGACACAAGGGCGCTGGCTACAAGGGGTTGGCTTGCCGCTCCTCCATTCATAGATATGCCCTTGCCTTAGGATCCGCTTCAATGGAACCACCATTTTCATGCGTTTTCTTGCCACTTGACCCCTAAATAAGGTGTTGATCCGTTATAATTGACCTTTCCATCAATCATGGAATGGTTGTTTGTTTCCGCCCAACCATTTGAAGGACACACAATTACGTAAATAATCATTGCATTAGACGGACTAGGCGTAACGTAGTGAAAGCCAAGTAAGTAAGGCATAGCATATTGAAAGCTAGGCGTAACGGGCAGTTAATAAAAACACCTTAGATCTTATATTATCCATTCATTATATATGAGCTTACAGGCTATATATAAGGTATCAACTGCTTCATGCTATTAAGGTAAGGTCACGCCAGGGAAGTTCGGCCTAGCGCCAGGAAAGCCAGGCTAATTTTTTCACCTCGACAAGGAGGAGGGAATTATCAGAGGGCAGCGGAGGTGTTCTGCGAAGCCCGGGCCCGCTCTCCCCACCTTCAAGGACACACGAAAGACTCTTTCCTTTACGACTGGAAAGGAAGGACACATGCAGTAATCAGGGAAGGTCTAAAGATGCGGGAACCTCACGTTAGTGGCTCGACCAATCGATAGGTTGAGGCACGTCCCTTCCCTCTCTCAGGACCACTAGACTATTCGAAGCCTACCCTGAGAGTCATCAACTCGAGAGTCATCAAAGAGTCATCAACTCGCTCGGCTACCTTCCCAATTGTAGACATAACCCAAAGGAATAACCTCTTCTCTCATCCGAAGGAAACATATTCTCGAAAATTACCCTCAATCGATAAGGACAGAGTCCCATCCCTACCCACTCTAAGGTCAGGGAAGGAAGGTTCGGAGGGTCTTGCACTTCCGAGTGCAAGGATTTTATTGACTGACCCACCAATACTTTACCACCAATATCGACCAAGAACTTGAAAACCCACCAATCGAGCGTTAGCGAAACTACTTGACCAAGACCTTTTATTCACTTCCGCCACTTCCGCTTTTCACTTCTGCTTATCTGCTAATCCACTTCCGCTTCTCCGCCTATTTATCTGCTTTTCCGCCCCCCCCCTAAAGCTTGAGCTGGGATCGCCTTATTTTATTCAGAACTTCCAGTCTGTTTTCCCAGAGAATAGAAATAAGGGGGCCTAGTCTTCGGTTCAGCTCAGTTCAGCAAATCAGTTCAATTAAAGCTCCCAAAATAAGTGACACCCGATAAAGTAAATCTCCTGCGATGAAACCTTATAAGTTTTTAAGAGTTCATTAAGTATCCAGGCCTGCCTTAGCAAGACGAATTCATAAAACATCTCCTGGGAAACAAGCCTTAGCATGACGGTATGTTCCGCTTAGACACGACTGGTCCGCTACAAGTTAATCAGCCTGCTCTAAGGAGATTCGGCCTTAGCATATCTACCTATCTAGGGGTCTTCCCCCTTTAGGGCAAGTTCGTCCCGATAGGCGGTAGTAAATAATAAGTACTTAAAAAAAGAATAAGAAAACAAAGCCTTGAGGAATACCTTCGTACAGTGCGGTTTCTCACTCATATCTTTAGGTAGGAAAGGATAGAGATCAGGATAGGAGACGAGATTAGATAGGGCGATATAAACCAAAACATCAAATTAGGTAGAGTAGGTTACTTAGCAGTAGGGTCTTGCCTTAAGGTCTTTCTTTTCTTTCTTACTTTCTTAGTCCATAGAGTAAGTTTCGTACTTGCCTTTAACGTATTTATAACCACCACCTCCTTCCTGTTAACGTCGAACTCTGCAACTTGGCATGCCCATGGGGAGGGTCTCAGCAACTGGTGGGGACTAAGAACCTCCTGGGACGCAGTATTGCAACTGGTGTTCACGTACACAATATCCTGGAGTAGCTCTATGTGCTCTTCTACGTTGTAGCTCGCTGTAGAGTAGGCCAGCCATAGATAGAGAGTGTAAGCTCTAGCCTTAGTATACTAGCCCATAGAGACTTCCGTATGGCATGGCTGCTATGGCTAGGTATCACGGCTAGTCCTCATTTGTAAGTATAAACCATGCCCATGTAAAACCAATATAACCAATATCATATTGCCTCTCAGGAACAGGGGGAACTTCTATTCTCTGTCTTGATTAGTCCTAGTGAAAGCTTTGATAACTTCTGGTTATACCGCTGTACTTTTCTGAAGCCTTTTACCTATTATCTCATTTTTCCCCATGCATGTGTCTTATCCATATCTAATCCCATGCAAGCTTACTCATCTCAAATGGACTTAATTGCGAAGCCTGATCCAACAACTAGTTATAATTAGCTGTAGTGCAACTCTGAGTCCCAATAGGATGGATGGCTAGGATTCATAGGATTTATGGCCTTGCCAGGTGGGAATGAATGGGGAATTGAGGGCCTCCCTAGTCTTGCTGCTTTCATTATTGCTGGCTGCTGGCCTAGCTGGTGGGATTAATTAGATCGCTGGCTATTGAGCTCGACCTGTAGGGAAGGAATGCATCTGGATCTCGAGAATAATAAATTCGAGAACATTCTCATATACGCAGGAGGAGGAGGAGTCTGCTTCCCAATACAAGAGCAAATCATAGCAAACCATATGCTTCAACAAACAAGAGCACCGATTGATGATTGATCGGATTTATTTACAACAGAAAGCCTAGTTGGGACAAGACAAGGCGGGACAGAAGAAAGAAGGATTGATCACTGGCTAGACCTTGACGCTAGGTAAATGATTACGTTAGGCTAGGTGATGAAATGTTACGCCGGCATAACACCCGCCATTAGAACAACAACAAGGGTTGTATATATTTTCAATCGCATTTAAGAGGCTTTTTCAAATTCGCGGACCAACCCCAGAGACGAAGTTATTGTCTTAGATTACTTATTGTTAGAGCTTTGCACAGGCGTTTGAAACCACTTGCCGGAGGAATCCTTCATGGGTAGACACTATTGATCTTCTTGTCGGGCCGGGCTTAACCCCCAGATACGCTTTTAGGAATTAAAACAGACAGCATTGCTAGGATGCGCTTTAAGGCTCGACCATGAGGACCCGGTAGGGAGCTCGACTTGATAGGCCGCCATCGATTTATCGCTCCCCTTCCCTAAAAAGGTGAGGGATTTATCACTCATCCATCACATGGGTGAGGGCCGCCATCACCTTTCTATGCCTACTTGATAAAGACTTTATGTCGGATGGACAACTCACTCTTCATTGCCTAGGAATAACTACAGCCAGACAATATTGGAAGGGAGAAAGGCGCCAGCAGGGTTGAGGGGAAGAAATGCATAAATGACATATATAATGGAGATCTTCTTTGTTAACGATATTACGGGTACGATCGGACGATTCGAGCTACAATCCCCATACGACGCTAAAAGCGTTATGACATGAAAGAAAAAGAGGCTTACTTATAGACATAGAGATAAAGCGAAGAAGAATTAAGTCTCCTCTCCTTCTCCCTTCCTAACAGTCGAGCACCTTAAAGGGTCCTTATGGTCGAGCACCTTAAAGGTTAGGTTACTTATTGGTTTGGGGTGTTAACAGTAGAGCCTGCTTGCGCATTCCCTTAACAGTCGAGCCCCTCCGGTCCTCTCCTTAGTCCCGAGCGAGAGCGAGAGCGAGGCACCAAGGCAGAGAGTTAGTGTTTCCCCGCCGTTGTTTAAAGATTCAATCTGTTCCCGAATTGGTCCAGTAGGAATAGCGATGAAAGGGACCAGCCGGGGGGAGAAACGAATCACCTTTGGCCCAGCCCCAGATAGCAGTCAGTCAAAATAGAAGGCCTGAGCCTTCCTCACCTTCCTTTGTCAGGTGAGCCATCCTTCATCCTTGATGGCGGCCCGTTGGTCGAGCTTGCTTGCACATCCTCTATTTAACAATAGAGCGGCCTTACGGCACCTTTCCCGATGCGGGCAAGCAAGAAATTCCTCGACCTCGTAACCTCGCCGAGTCCCTCTCCTTTGTCGAGAGTTCGGCAAGCTCACCCTACCCGGCCTATCTTTTTTGAATATTTATTCGGTGTAGTGCGGTGCGGGGGTCCTTGCCCCAATCTATAGCCCTAGCCCCCTGAACTGACCGTCTAGATTCACCGACCATATAGATATTCACTGACCAATAAGAGATGCAAGCGAAAAAGACAAGCTAAGAAGGAAACAAGCCACTAACCAGGATTGAACACGAACAATTGACTGCAATCTGGTTAGATCAACCTACGACGCATAATCAGAATATGCTTGACGGAGGAGCGGAGATGCTTGACAGAGGGGAAGAAGCATGACGAAGAGGGGAGAGAAGCATGGCGTAAAGGAGAGGGGGAAGATCTCTAGATATTATATACGTAATTCTAGCTATTCTTTCTTAGAAGTGGGGGATGGAGAAGCGGATGGAGGGATGAACAACAAGATTACTACCGGTCCTACTTGAAACCCATACCTCATGGTAGGCGAGAATGGCACATCAGTCATGTAGATTAGAGTATAGTAGGCCGAATGAAGGGTACAATCAATCTAAGATATTAGTGTTATTGCGCAAACCGAATCGAACCCCCGCCATGGGAGTTTATGTCTTTCTTTCTCGTTCAATCCCACGGCCCTAACCCCGAATGGTTCGCCTCCACCCTGCCATCGGTTTGCGCACACCCCGTAAAAAGTAGTTTCCCTCATCCCGTTCACCGGGAGGATGAGCCTTAGATCAGGATCAGTTCTGTCTGTCTAGTCTGTTGTTCATCCCCGGGATTATGGGCCATCGCCCATTCCCTTCGAGAGGAAAGTGGGACGAAGAGTGGGACGATCAGAATCAATGCAGGTAGGTTGAAACCGCTAAACTGATCCCTCGTGTTCGGATTATGCATAAAGAAAAGAATTTGATCCGTCAATTTGATCGAAATTATCATCACGCGAAAAGGCCTGAAATTAACCGTACACTTGCAATCCTGCCCTGACAAGGATCAATCCAAGCCAGACAAGCCATCAATCAGATAAAATGAACCACCCTGGTAAGAAATATCCTACAAGAATGAAGAGAATTCCCTACCGGACGTAGCCAAATGTGGATGATTAGGGAAAGAGAGGCCGATAGGCGGAGCAGTCAGGGGGGGGTATCTGAGGAGAGAGAAGTGATGTTATGAATTACCCTAGAGGGCCTATGGTGTCTCTTCCCTATCGAGCCGGGATGATGAACGGAGTTGGCCTTCCCCACCTTAGATAGAATCAAATAGGATAGAATCAAATAATCTAAAATAAAGAGAATTGGTTTCAACCGCCTTACCACTTTCGGTGGCTTGATTCTGGGGCGATGATGTGAGCGAGGTCTGGGCCTTCCACCAAACATCTTCCTTTATATAAGTGGTGGGAGTTTGTTCCCTTCCCTGACCGAGGTGGAAAATCCACCCCAACTGATTTCTTCAGAACCCGCCTGGTTGTCGAAGTAGACGCGAAAGTCCGTCCGCGTGAGGGGTGGATATCTATTTCAAGGCTTGAACCCCCCAACAAGCAGGGTCTTACGGAATAGATCCTGGCCCTTTTCGTGCACGGGCTTTATCCCGCGCCAACCTTTGGATTGGGCGCCATTCCTCTTATCCTTCTGCGCCGATTGAGGGCAACATGGCCGACATGATTATTCGATGCAGGAGTGTTTGAAACTTCCCGTTCATCGTGGTCAATGCGTTATGTGAGGCCCGGAGGCCCGGTAGGGACTCAATTGAGGTTACGAAATTGAGGACCAGTAGGGGCTCAACCATAAGGGGAGGGGATTTATTGCTCACCTGACCTAAGAAAGGTGAGGGACTCGATTGAGGTGACGAACGAGAGGCCCGGTAGGGCCCTTTTTTTTACTTATTTGAGAGGGCCACCCAATAAGTAAATTGAAATTCATTCATTATATATGTAATTACGATCATGAGAAAATGAATTATATATGTAATTACGGTCATGAGAAAATGAATTCCTTACCCATATGAATGTGTGAGTCCCTACCGGCCTTATGGTTGAGCCTGCTTGCGCGTCATGACGATCTCCCTGCCTGAATGAGTTAGGTAATTACGCTTTAGCAGATAATGCATATATTATAGATGTAATTATGCAATTATGGTTATTTCATTCTGAAATGCATTTATTATATATGTAATTACGGTCATGGTCGATTTGGATTCGATGTCATAGTCATACTCACGGATGATGAAATCTGACTTGAGATGAAGAGAGATCAATTTCTTTTCAATTTCGATGTATATAATGACATATGATGCGGTTAGTTTCATTCGGAATATGCCTTCTTTACACGAAATTGCCGTCATTTTGATGCGCAAGCAGGCTCGACCACTATTTACCCACCCACCCCCCACCCCCCCCCCATCCCGAGGCCCCCCCACCCAATAAGTAAATTGAATGGAATTTATGACCTTTTTTTATGGCATTTTCAAGTAGTTTTATGGCATTTTCAAGTAGTTTTGGGGCCACTTTCACTCGGGAAATGGCATATTATATTATATATGTTGCGGTAGTTTTCCGTCATTTCATTCCATACCTTTAGCTAAACCTCCCTAATTAAGCTACTCATTAAGGGAAGATAAGAAGGGTTTCCCTCATCCTCATACATTCAGCTTATCTCAGAAAGTAGGGTAGGAAAGGTAGATTCATCCCCCCTAATCCTCATACTTATTAAGCTACTCTAATAAGGTTTATCTAATAAGCTAGATAGTAGGAAGATTCTTTAGCTTAGAGGGTAGGGAAGAGAAGCTTCTACCTCATCTACCTCATACATTAAGGAAGAAGCTTAGAAGGAAGACTCTATCACTCACATAACAAAGCCATAAAGCCAGCCAGTCATAGCTGTTCCCGAACCTAGCGTTTCGTACCGATCTTCTCGGCTTTACTAGCCACACCATACTTTACTGACTTTATGTTTCCGAACCTAGCTGTTCCTGAACCTAGCGTTAGTTTTTGAGTGTGAGCGTGTGAGTGAAGGTCCCGGAGGGGCTTGAGCTTCCTAGTGCAAGGAAGGCATCTTATTGAATATCAAGGTTAGGCCAGGTGTGGGAAAGAGTAGGAACGATAGAAACGATATGTTCAATTATGATTAGATTAGGGAAAGTCAGCACTATTCACCTGTTGCTTATAAGTGGTAGTATTGAGCTCGGCAATGACGACTGGCTAAGATACTAGGGAGTATGACTGGGTACTAAGACTAGGGAGTATGACTAGCGGCTATCGACAATGGGAAAATACAAGTACTCCCGTCAATGACAACTGGGTATCGAAACCTTCATTCAACGACTAGCGTCTATCAGCACCTTCGGGCAGCTCTGATTGGCTATGATCGACTGGCACGTACTAATTGGCACACACGGACTATTGGTCACGGACTATGGGTACGGACAACTGGGCACGGGGACAACTTGGCATGGACTAGCACGTACTCTTGGGCACTATGGGAAGGTGAAAAGAGCAAGCAATGTCCTGACTCATACTTGGTCCTGACTCCCTGGGTTTTGACTCTGGTCCTGACAACCCCCGCTGTAAAGCCCGGTAGAAGTCCATACCTCACTGGATAAGCAATTGGTCGTGATTTCTCCTCCTCACCTAACCGGACCGTACCAGCCCATACCTAACTGAACCGGTATCAGGCCAGATAGTACGAGCCGTGAAAGCCCTTACAAGACAAGATTTTATATCTATCCACTATCCATAAGCGGGGTTGATTGTTAGGGTATGTAGTAGCTAGCTAGGTTGGCTGGTTGGTTGAGTGGAATCAGTTCAGGTAGGTAGGTTCGTTTGCTTGCACTAGCTCTGGTTTCTGGGACTAGCTATTGGTGGTACGAGTGGTAGGAGACGATACAATAGCTAAGCATGATTGGCTGGTGCTCCTGCTTGCTTGGTTGGTTCAATCAATCTTTGTATGCCGGTAAGGTTGCTTGCTTGTAGGTTAGAGAGCTCTCGAGAATAGCTATTGGTGAGAGCAGCTAGCGATAGAAGCATTAGTTAGCGTGAAGCAATGGATGATTACCAGCCTAACGCTTAGGTTGTTTACCAGCCCACCAATACCCACACTATAAATCTTACGCTGTCTAGAGTGACCAGCCTTATAAGCCTTATCAGCCATAGAGTGACCAATCTTACCAGCCATAGAGTGACCAGTCTTACCAGCCATAGAGTGACCAGCTGATGAAACGAACATAGCTCTAAGCCTACCTACAGCCAGCCTACCTACAGCCAGCCCGCCTACAGAATATAAAGTCAGGACCCCGAACTCTCGACTAAAGGCCCGGACGGATTTATCGCTCACCTTCCCCAAAG
>APFE030352158.1:0-16522 GCA_000404065.3 Pinus taeda
TTTTACAGCAGATATATAAAAGAGCAACTACAACAGATTTTGAAGAATGGTCAGTAAAACCATATCAAAAATGACATAGATACTTGAAAAGCTCCATGAACAGAATTGAGCAAGGTCTTCAGGGCAGAGAACGAATGATAGGCATTGATACATACTAGCAAGACATAAAATGCTAATCCTTGCACAAATGAGGCCATCTGACCTGCTGTTCTTGGCTTTCCACCAGGAAAATCCATCCCCAAGTGGAGCCACTGTTAGGTTCCTATACCAATAGGTTTCATCATTCATGATTGACAGTCGAAGGGCTAAATATGTTCATCATTGCAGGCTGCAAAGGTTCCATATTTTCTGTACATGCTATGAAAATTAAAAAATGAAAAGAGGGTATGCCTTAAAAGAATAATCAAAAGGCAAGAAAATCAAATGGTCAAAGAGAAAAGTGAAAATGAACCCCAAACTAAAGACCAGCAAAGTGGCCAGTCAAAATGCCACTACTATCTTTTGGGCAGCATCATACTCTACAAATACTACTGCTAATCATACTTGATGGATGGCCCAATAGTCTAAACTGGACCATGCCATGTTTAAATTGCTTGTTGCAGAATAGAGAATGTTTCCTGTCCAAACAGCTCAAGCTTGGCAGATGACTAGCTAGGAAGAGAAACAAAGGAGCCCAACTGCTTAATCTGGGCCCTTGGAAGAAATAAGGGTACATTTTAAATAGGAGGGCAGTCAAAAGAAAAAGAGGATAATCAGGGTCTGCTAATTCAAGTGCACCCACATTAAATGAAGAAAAAATGTTAGGATTACTAGGATGGGTAAGTAGTGCAAAGTTGCAGAAATGGAGGGCCATCACCAATTGGCTTATTAAGTGCAAAGACTCATGCCACTCAGGGTATTGGCATCAAAGGCAGATGGTGGAGGACAAAAAAAATTGAAAGCATGTCTAATTTCCCCTATTTTTCCCAAACACCATTTACTAACACCCCCAAGGACCTTGAGATCTGCTCAGGTGTCCAGTTCCACTTCATATCATGACAAACTACTAGGTCAAACCATGAAGTTTAACCAAGAAAAGAAGCCACATTTTTTTGTGTAAAAAAGCTTTCTTATCATTTCATTTATCTTCAAATCCTAATTTTTACCTCTTAGAACTTAGTCTTTACCCCTTCACTCACCCCACAAAGCCATATTAACCACTAATGTACTATTTAGCTCCCTAACTCCCCCCTTTCCCTAATTCTATTAGAATCTATAAAACATTTCCCAAAAAATATGTATAAATAACCTCCCCCTAGCATTATAGCTATATAACCCTTCGTTGGGGAAATATTGACCTATCTGGGGTTGGTATTAACCCCTTTGGCCCTAAAACTATGGTTTTGGTCAGAAAACTATGGTCAAAGGTAAAATATTACAAAGCCTCGCCTTCATTAACCCCTCTACCCCTTTTTTCCGCCCAAAACACATTTTATTATAAAGTTTTTTAAATTAAAAACATTTATAAAGTGGGCGCCTAACTCATAAACCCAAATCCTAAAGTTTTTTACCCCCCAGCGCTTAAATATTTAAATATATTAATACAGCGAGCGGGTCCCCCCTCTGCTAATACACCGTCACATCAAGGTTGCTGCCCACCGCCCGATCTCCGACCCCGCTCATCCAACGGTGGGCGGTCGTTTTTGCATCAAAGGTGCCCGACCTTTTGCGTCTGGGGGATTGGCGGTATTGCCGCCGTACCCCCGCCATGCGTCGGCCTCCCGCTGTGTTCAGAGCACCCCCCCTCAATATCGTTTACCACCCTAAGGGCCTCTGGGGAAATCGCTTACCGCCCATCCCCCACGCTGACGTCACACCCCCGTTAGCGTGACGTCACCCTGCCCTTTCCGCCACCGTGCCCCCATGTCACCTCCACGTTGCCTGTCCGCCTCTCCACCCTGCCACCGTGTCACTACCACCTGGGCACCCATGTCAGCTGCCACGTCACCCTTCCGTACCCGGGCCCATGATGACGTCAGCATGACGTCATCACCAAAAAGGCACCAAAGGGCCAAAAATGCATAAAAAGACGCGAATTAGCCGTTATTTGTCATTGTTATTCATTGTTTCCAGAGCTCCTTTGCATGCGAAAACGACGTTCAACGGTCGAAACACAAATTTCACCCACCAAAGTTGCTTCCGCCCTCATCGTCGACCCGAGTGCCTACAATTTGTCCAGTGCAACGCCTCCTACACCATAAAAGCTAGGTATTTGCCGCAGGCGACCTTCTTTACCCACAATTCTCCTTTGTTCTCCTAATTTCCTGTATAAAAACTCTGCTAAAAGCTCCCCACTGATAAATTTGCCACTGAAAATTACTTAAGAAGCTGGTTAAAGCCTTCCCCGACAAAACTCTGGAAGAAACCTGTGCCCATCTGCAAAATTCACCATAAAAAAAATTAAAGGAGCGGAGCTACCAGCTAAAAAACGAATTCAGCAGTTCCCTCACTCCTGTTACAAGAAACTCCCTGGGAACAACCAGCTAATTAGCTCAAACACACTCTGGTTCTTCAAAACAGAGTGCCCCATAGTTCACTGTCAAGCTGCTCACTGCCAAACAGAAGTTAGCAAGCATTCCTTAGCCTTTGTACCAAACCTGAAAATCCAGTAAAACATCCAGTTAAAATCAGAGACGGCCACTCTAGCTGCTCTGGATGTAGCTCCTGTGAATCCACCTAGTAAAGAACTGGAAGCTATGCCACTGGTGGATAGTGATTTCCTCATTACAGACTTTGTGGCAGAGAGGAATCACTTACAAACCTTCTGTCAGCTAAGAAACAGTCACTTGGACAACAGTGACATGTATGGCATCTGGGAATCCAATCTGCCCACCTACTTCCTGCCTTCTGTGAATATTTTCCCTGAATTCATTTACCTTTGTGCAGAAAACTATGATCAGAAGCTCAGAGTTGTGAAGTCTCCAGCTGGGAGCATCCTCTTCTACATAACACCAGATTCCATCAATCAAATGTTGAACTAAAAGCAAAACCAGCTGCTATACCCATTCTCCATCAAGTACTTCCTAGATGAGGGCTCCAAGCTCTCTAGCACAGACATTGCTGTAGTAGCCAAGAAATTCATGAAGGCAAACTACCAACCTTCTGGGTCACCTCCTTTTTCTTATGCAAATTTCAATGAGGTAGGCAAGCTGCTGGTGGATATGTTAACCTCTGTGCTGTGGTTCACCACAAATGAGCATGTTGAGGAAACTGTGCTGGTCATACTGTCTGCATATAGCCTTGAGAAACCCCCGATATGAAGTACAATTATGCCAAATACATTGCCAATAAGATACATGACCAATTGTCAAGATTGAATAGGGAGGAAATATTTAAGTATTCATCATACATCTATCACCTATTCATGTACTATCAAACATATTGCTTCCAGTACCCAATCAAGAAGCTAGACTCACAAGGTGAGAGGAGGTTTGCTATCTTCTGGTCTTCAATCTTCCACCAAGTCCAGAATTCCCCCTACTCATACTATGAATTTATTGACCAGTTTGTATATCCAGTCACATGCCTCTTAAAGAGGACTCCTCCTGCCAGATTGTCCAAAGATATGTAGAAAAGCTTGTAGCTATCCAGGAGTTACAAAATAGGTGATTGGTACTTGTACCAAAATCACACAGTTATCAGAATCTATGGTTGTAAGCTCTGTCCCTACAGGCTCCCAAAATATGTGCCTATGAGGTTGTTTGCCCTAGAATACTATAGAAAACTCATAAACTCTGATCTTACACACTTCCACAGTGCTAAGAAGAAAGCCAACCTAAAGTTCAGAGACCACCTAGGCCCATTTGTCATGAATAAGAAAGATGGTTGGCAAGAAGCTGATCAAATACTGGGGCAACAAATCAAACTCAAAAGAAGCCTGGTGGGTCCCTTATGACCCTGAAGGTTTCATCAATGCTAGGAGGGTCAAGTATAGGCTGCTAGCTTATAAGCATTGCCCATACCCACAAATACAACACTTTTCCAACCAAGATGAATGGGTACCTGAATCAATAGTACAAGAATTGACTCAGGAAGAAAAAATGGAGCAGACTGTGAAAGATTTGGAAAAAACTCTTGACTTGGATTCTTGTCAACAGGTCTTGTTCAAACAACCAATCCAAGTAGGAGAAGGCACTTCTACTGCTCCAGCTGCAGAGGACACCCAGCAAGCTTCTGCAACAACAACTACAGCAAAGGGGAAAGAAATAATGGATGAACAGCAATAGGAAGAGACAAGGCAACCCAGCACATCAAAGGATCAAACTCAAGGGCAAGCCCCTTCACAGCAAACTGGACCCCCCAAATCCCTGTTCTGCAAACTCCTCTCAATGAAGAGAGAGGAAAAAAGAGAGATAGAGAGGAGGTCACACCTCCAACAGGGTCATCACAGCAACCAGAAGCCAAGAGGCCAAGGATTGACCCTGAAACAGAAGAGGGAGATATCAGTGAGGAAAGGGCAGAAAGCCACATCAGAGAAAGGCAAACAAGCCAACAGACTTCCACTAGCTCATTTTAGCTAGAACAGGCCCTACAGCACACCACAGAGGTATCCTCCTCAAGACAACAGGGTAAGAAACCAGTTGTAATCAAAGAAGGCTTCATAGAGATCAAGGCACAGAATGAATTGTTGAGAGTGCAACTCTATGATCAATTCTTGAAGACAACTCCAGCCAAAAAAAAAAGATTGATGGCTTCCTATGATCTTAAAGAGGAAAAAATGATCTTTACCCATTTAAAGCCTAAAGTCCCACATCCCAAGACCTCTGCAGATTACTATAGAACAAACTTGGAGGTCTTTTCTAAAGACATACACCCCATGGATCAGATTGAGCTACACAAACAGACTGGGGAAATGGTGTATGCAACACTTGCAGACAGGGCCATGCTGGCCCGTCAGCTAAAAGAAGCCCTAAAGAACACAAACACACAGCTTGATTTGGAAAGGCTGTATTCCTCTGCAAAGGACAATAGAATAAAGACGTTGGAAGACATAATAATTGATTTGGGACATGACCCAAAGGATCCAAAGGGTGTTAGGGCCCTCATGAAGAAAAAATAGGATGACATTGTTGCACTAAGAAGGAAGGCAAAATTGCCTCCTACCATTCACCCTCAAACATCAGAACTTGCACAAGAAAAGCAAGTAGATTATGCCATGGAGATTCTTCTGGTGATGAATCAAAGAATATTACAAATGGAAGCAGAATTAGAGAAAGAACTGTAGGACAAGCAAGGGGAGTCAGCCTCCCAGCCCCCCCAAACATCAACAACTCTTGGACCTGCCCCTCCCACACAAGCAGCAACAACCCCTCCTGCTATTCCAGCACCTACCACAGCTACATCAGCAACAGGAGCAACAACAGAAGCAACAACAGCAGTAGAATCCAGCATGAGCATGAAGGACTTGATGAAAGCTGTTAAAGAGCTTGAGACTCAAGTAACTGAAATAAATGAAGTTAAGGATAGACTGGCCAAGCTGGAGACCAGTTATGACAAATCCAAGATGACAGTAGCAGAGAAACAAAGAGAAATAAAGGCCTTAGAGGCCAAAGTAAAAACTCTGGAAAACGAATTACTCCTAGGTAAAACCCTAGTAGAAATAAAGAAGATAATTTGGGCCAAAATTGGCCAATCAATACAGGACCAATGGAGGTCAATCCAGGCAATCTATGAGCAGGTTGAGCTGATAGGTATGGCTCATGTGGAAATCCAAAGAGCCAGAACAACACTGGGAATAATGCCTGAGCAGGCCACTAAAATGATACATTTCCTCAATAACCGCACTAGGGAGGAACTGGCAGCTTTGGAGATAAAAAACAGAACAGACATCATCCTGACAGCTAAAAAGGTGTTGATCTTAAGGAACTTCACTCAAACTCTGGAAAGAAAATGTCAGGAAATGAAAGCAGAGATTGATGAATTCAGGGCAAAAATGACAATATTATAGGTTAAAGGACTACCAAGCCTAGTGGTTGGCACAGGACAGCTGCTGTCATATAAGCAGTATATGACAAGGATCAACAATTATGTTGAAAATGAAATAACATCATCTAGCAGCTCCACAGAAGAAGTAGGGCCTCCCTCTGGGCAGTCTCTGTATGACAAGTTAGAAAATCTATTTTTTATTGAACATGAGATAAATCATCTGTTTGAGGTGCCTCCAAACTTCTACAGATATATAGAGGCAGATGAGACACTGGTGAAAATAAGGAGGCATCAGCTACCTCCAGCTGATTGGTGGCAGGCAATGCTGGAAATTCTTCCCAGATAATGCCACTATGATTATTCCTTTTTGAGAAAAACCAAGTCTCGGTCACAGTACAGGTCACCAGACACATCAGCACACAGGTATCATAGGGAGCATCCGTACAAGTGACTCACCAACGCACCCAAACAACATGCTCAATTAACGCAGAGTTAAAGGCACAACTACAGCCCACTTTCCTGAGCCATAAAGTCAAAAGTTGTTTGACAGAAAAATAGCTGCCATCTCAGCATTAAATACTGTAGTTATGTTTTTCATTTACTTTTTGTAAGAGAGTTGGTGGTGCAATTTATTGCACAATAACTCTCTATTGAGATATTTTGTAACCTATTTTGTATATATATCCCCTCAGATAGCGCATTGAGGGTTGGTTGTAGTGAAATTCTTTTTGAAGAGTGCTATTGTATATTTGAGACATTTTGATAATACAAATTGCTGGTGGAGATTTCTGGTTCCTATGCTGTCTGAAGATGGAAATGAATAGCTCTGTTTTGTTGTAGAATTCCTGTGTCATTTGTTGGAGCAATAAGTTTCTCTGAACTGTGTATGTGTTTTCTGTGTTTTCCATAATTCTTATGTTTTCATAATCCTAGTAAATAGAGAAAAAGAATAGCTTAGGATTTGTTTTGAACACCCTATGCTCAATCTCTATTTTCTAAATATGTTTTCTTCTGGATTAGCCATGGATATGAATCCTTGATTGCTCATGTCTAAACTAATTCTATCATGGTGAATATTGTTTAAGTATTCTTAACTGCTCTTAAGCAATACTTTCATTTTTCTTTGTTGGCATAGTGAAAGATTCTTAACTTCCTTTCACTCACTAATTCCATAATTTCATTAAAAAATCTGGTAAATTGCTTCACATATGCCTATCTGGCTCTGCAGCAACACTCTACCTTCCTAAACATACTTCAGCAGCACAATACCTCAACTCCATTGCCTAATGGACCTAACTGTTCCATGATCTATATTTCAGTTCTGTCTGGATTCACCAACCCACCAAACTCAAACAAAACAGCACACCATAACTAGCCTAAAAACATTCATCAACAAAGCTAAATTATAAAGAGAGAGCCCTCTCTGGTTGCAGGTAGGCTAGGACCTGTAGCTAAAAGATTGGTCAAAGGTTACCTCAGCCGTATTCCCTTTAGGAAGCAGGGAACAACCTGAGTGTTAACACAGGCAACCTGACTAAGTCCCAAGTCTGGTTATGTGCTAAGGATTCCATCTCTTCTTTCATGGCTTGCTCCCACTTCTTCCTAGTTTCTACCTACACTGCTTCTTCATAACATTCTGGTTCACCATAATCAGTTAACAGTACATAATATAATGAAGGAGGGTATTGTTCAGGGGGTCTACTTATCCAGGTAGATCTTCCAACACCACTTTCAGGTGTTTGAGGTGCTTGTTGCTGTTGCGTTTGTTGTTCTGACCGTTGATCATTATGATTTTTAGGCACCATCACTTTTTTGTGATCTCATCAAGCACTGTGTATTCTTTGTTTTCTTTTTCTTGTTTCTTTTCCCGCAGCATATCCTTATACAAAACCTTTTCATTGAATATGACATCTTTGCTCCTAATGATTTTGTGTTTTTCATAATCATAAAAGCGATAACCAAAATCATTAACACCATATCCAATAAAAGTAAATTTCTTTAATTTTGCCTCAAGCTTTGTTCTATTTTCTTTGTTCATGTGGACAAAGGCTTAAAACCAAAAGTTTTTAAAAATGAGTAGTTTACCTTTTTACCCGTCCATGCCTCCTCTGGAATACCACCCAAGGAACATAAAGGCCCTCTGTTTATTAGATAAAGAACAGTATCTACAACATTTGCCCAAAATTGTAAAGGCAGTCCTGCATTCAATCTCATGCACCTTGCATGCTCCATGATTGTCCTGTTCATCCTTTCTGACACACTATTTCTTTGTGGTGTTCCTGGAATTGTCTTCTCTCTGTGAATTTCATTCTCTGAACAGTACCTATCAAACTCTTTGCTGCAATATTTACCTCTGTTGTCTGATCTGAGACACTTCAACCTTTTTCCTGTCTCATTTTCAACCAAAGATTTCCATTTCTTGAAAGTATCGAATACATTAGATTTATTTTGAATACAACAAATACTGGTTTTTCTGGTTTCATCATCAATAAAAATTACATAATAACGAGAGCCACCAAGAGATGATACCTGAGCATGTCCCCATACATTTGTATGCAGAAGCTCTAATTTTTCGCTCTTATTTTCTTTCCCAACTCTGAGGAATATGACTCTCTTCTATTTTCCATAAACACAATTCTCAGAATTTTAAATCAACATGCTTCAAACCTGGAAACAAATTTCTTGAGTGAAGAATCTGGATCCCCTTCTTACTCATGTGCCCAAGCTTATGATTCCACAATGTTGTATCATCTCCTGCAGAGGTTAAATCATTCACAGAATTAGAAATACCATTGCATAAATACAATGTACCAAACTTTTCTCCTATTTCTATTACCAAGGATCCTTTAGTGGCGTTCTAGGTTTTATTTGTGAAAGTAGTTACACAACCTTCACCTCCCAACTACTTTGTTGAAATCAGATTTTTCTTCAAATCTGGAACATGCCTTACCTCCTTCAATAGCCATTGATTTCCATTTTTCTTTTTTTATGAAAATTGTACCCATTTCAATGATTTTACAGGGTTTATCATCACCAAATCGAACCTATCCAAAATCTCCTTGAACATAATCATGAAAATGTTTCCTATCAAGTACAACATGGAATGAGGCCCCTGAATCTACCACCGAGGCATCAATAATATTTTCTAATGATAGAATCAAAGCATCTTCCA
Source organism: Pinus taeda (assembly GCA_000404065.3). NCBI lineage: Eukaryota > Viridiplantae > Streptophyta > Pinopsida > Pinales > Pinaceae > Pinus > Pinus taeda. The sequence continues at coordinate 9,137 of APFE030352158.1, forward strand.
ACACATCACCTGTCACATTCACTTCATGATTGTTTTCTTGTTGTGTGTCTCCTTATTTTCCCTTCCGAGACTTGCAGTCTCTCTTCAGTTGTCATTTCTTCCTGCATTTCCAACACACTATCCCTAATCTGGACTTGTATCTGCCTTTCCTTGACTTACTGTGATAAACAGGGCTCTTTCCTCTTTCCATTTTTCTTCCCCTAGTCTCTGCAATCAAAGCATTACCTGATGTCTCACCAGAGCTCTTCCATCACATTTCCTCACTAAGAATTGCACCGACAACATCATCAAACTTTAAAGTACTAGATCAGAGACAGAGTTACTAATGGCCATAACTAAACCATTCCAAATTTCTAGCAATGAGCACAAAAATAATAGAGCCCTAACTTCATCATAAAAAGTTACCCCTACAAAACTTAATTGACTGGTAACTGTATTAAATTCATTTAAATGATGAGCAACAAATCCACCTTCTAACATCTTCATATTAAATAAACGCTTCATAAGAAATACCTTATTTGAGACCAAGGGTTTTTCATATACTTTGGCCAATGTCGACATTAAACCCTATGTTTTCATTTCCTTTTAAATATTAAATGCTACTGATGCCTCTAGGCACAAACATATTGTTCAAAGTGCTTTTTTGTCAAGAATATCCCATTTTATGTCTTTCATACTTGTCAGCTTCTTTTCCTTTCTGCTTAATTGTTGGTATAGATCTCTCTAGTACAAATAATCTTGCATCTGAATCTTCCGCAACTGGTAGTTTTGGCCATTAAATTTTTCAACCCTAAACCTACCATCTTTTGCCATTACTCCCACTCAAACCAGGAACCCTTCTCTCCTGCGAGTTTATCAGCCAAATGACCTTTGGCTCTCATACCGGTTGTTAGGAAATTGTATATTACAGAGAAACAGAACACATAAAATACTTTAGAAATATAAACAAAGAAAATGCATTGAACAAGAGAGACACAAATATACATGGTTCACCTAGTTTGGGCTATGCCCACAGAGAAATAGCCAGTCCTTCCTTTTATATTATCCAACAAACTAAAGAGATACAACCTACAATAGATCCACTGTCATTCCCTCTTCACTCTCAATATCCTCTCTCTTCCTCACTCAGAATACAGATATGCATAGACGCAATACAATTCCCTCATATATAGTGATGGGTTGCCTTCTAGGGAAAAAACCTAAATTAAACATAACTTCTACCTTCAGATCTCTACCTGATGAACAACCTAGATTGACTACGAAATTAAAACATTTTACAAGGAAATTTTACATCTATTTTTAGCTTTGGGGGCACTTCCGCCGATCCCCCACCAGGGGGGGGCTCCCAAAGGTCGCAGCCGCCCCCCCTGGACCCCCCCTGCAACATATATTTTAGGGGCGGCTTTCTCGCCCCATGATGAACTGGGGTCCAATGTGGTGATACCTTTGAATACATAAGATAATAAGTCTCCACACCCAACACACCCAAGGAGGTACGATGGTTGTCCTCTTCTCTTCCAACCTAATTAAAACATGTCATCCTATTAAAGGAAAATACTTCAGCCTACATGTTGAAATTAAATATTCCATCTTCCTCAAGCAATCTTCCTTCCCCAAGTTGTGGAATATGTGTCCCAATTTCTCAACCATTTTAATTTTAATAAAAATAATTAAAGTGTTTATGATAGGAGAATAAGCCATGGGTTGTCAAGAACCACACCCCCTTGGAGGAATACCATCCTTGGTGTTATGATTCCTAAACACAAAAGAAAACATGCTTAATTACAATATAAATCACAATGAGTTTTATATTTACAACTCATTTATATTAAGCTTTCACATACATAGTTTCTTGCCTAGCAACTCAATGGATATAGAATCCATTAAATCAACCATCTTTCAATGGCTCTTTTTGCAATTTATAGTACTTTCATTGGACACTCTAATATCTTCAAGTTTTTATTGTTCATCTTTTCAACGATATTTACTCACCCAAGTTGGGTAGTTCCCATACATTCCCACATCATTCCATATAATATTTCATGAGATTCATCATAAAGATTGAAATAATTTAAATCTTAACTCTTTCCCTCCTTGTCTTTTAGGCCTAGCCCATTTGAATATCTTCTCATCCCCCAAGGTACTACATTTAGCATCGCTCCAATTTAACCACTTAGTGTGGTTTCCAACAATGTGTGTTTTCTTATACCCAAGGCACAATACTTATTGTGGTTATCCCACTCCACATAGTATTTAGTCAATGCCATCTTCACATCTAGTCCTGTGGATGGGTACTCAACCATTCACACACATGTTATTGTCAAATCCCACTTATCATTTGTTCTCAACATATTCTCATTGTTACACAAAATTGTCTAGTGTAGGGATTTAGGTAGAGCACAAAGAGTCTTAATTCAACTTTTGGATAAAAAGAGTAGAGCATAAAGAGTCCTTTCCATTAATCATGATACAACATGGGCACATAAAATTCTAATCACATGATAATTAAAATCATAAATGTGCTCAGTCTTTCCCCTTCCCCATTGATTCCTCGCATAATTGGGAATATCATTAGACAACTTATTTATATTATCCCAACCAACCATTCACATATGCATCATATAAAATTTTAAACTGCAATTCTTCTTTGACAAAACCTGTCACAATGGGATTATATATAATATTATATATATATATCTATAATATATATAATTCACCATATATAATATATATATATTCACAATATCGGTAAGATAAAGGTTTATAGAAGCTCCTTTGTGACATTTTCATGGTTGCCATATCCCTATCCATTATCCCATGGATTAAACCAACTCACTTGGCTACTCCAAGTTCCTTGAAACTAATTAGGTAGCCTTATCGGGTTACCCAAACGTGCCAATTGTAATTCTTGTCACTTACATAGTCATAATTTTAAGGAGAACTTGCTTATCCTACTACTATTATGGTTCTCTACTAAAATTGTGTCATACGAGGAAACATCAATGTTCCTTCACTGCATCCTAATACAAGAATGCATTTGCAAACACACACACACACACAGATACCAGTCATACAATTTTAAAATTTTAAAAACTTCTATTCTACAGATATTTATATTGAGAACAACAATTATATATATATATATATAATTATAATATATATATTATATATATATATATTATATAATATATTTATGGAATTTTTGTTTCTCAATATTATAAATTCTTTATGATATAGAGTTTTTAAAATTTTATTCTATTATAAATATATTGTATGATATGTGATGTATTATTCTATTTTATTAATAACAAATCTAGAGCTAAAGGAAGGGAGAATCCAACAAATCATGATGGCTTGGGTTGCGGGGGAACTTGAATAGGGAGATAAATATCTAATGGGGGTGGGAGAAATCCTAGCCTTGCTTGAATAAAGAATATTTTCCCTTGATGTGATGGTTAGTATTCCCAAGAAGCTTCTAGTTAAATATTGGGAAGATGGAGGTCAAGGTGTGATTATAAAAATAGCGATAAACAATCAAGGGGTTCATGGTTATTATTTTTTCCTTAGATTTTCTCTCATATTATCTCACTCATAAATTTTATTTGGAAAGAGAAATGGTGGCAGAACCTAAAGAGGTTTAGATCCTGTGACTGGTTAAGAGGTGTGAGTGACAGAGACTCTGGTTTTTCTATGTATGAAGGAGGGTGGCCATCATTTTTTGCATTAAATTTCTTCTATAAACTATGTGTTAAATCCCTGAGTTTAGTTTTTCCCTCAAGGCATCAAGATTGGGCATTGGGGTGGTTAACTATGAGAAAAATTGTAGCACAACTAACCCTAAGGTGAGGTGCAACATGGCTCACCCTTCTTTTGTCCCAACCTTTTATGGTTATAATATATATGTTTATTTTTGTGTTATTGATATTTCTTACATTAATGATTTAGTGATATGAAAGAAAAATTTTTAGTTTTATATTATTTTATTCATGATTATAGTGTTGCTTGTGATAGTAAATTTCAGAGCAGTGGGTTTAAATGAATCTGGATGCATGGGAAATCTCAGAAGGGAAAAGAAGGAGATGGACAACAAGAGAAAAATCATGAAGTGAATGTGACAGGTGATGTGTTGCAACATTCTTTGATTGTTTCATTAGAGAATATTTGATACCTTCCTATAGATTCAGGGGCCTCACTCCATGCCACACCTGATAGGAAACATTTTCATGACTATGTTCAAGGAGATTTTAGACAAGTTCGTCTAGGTGATGATAAACCCTGTAAAAATCATTGGAATGGGTAAAGTTTTTATAAAGAAATAAAATGGAAACCAATGGCTATTGAAGAAGCTAAGGCATTTTCCATATCTAAAGAAAACTCTAATTTCAATAGGGTAGTTGGGAGGTGAAGGTTGTGTAACTATTTCACAGACAAAACCTGGAAGGTCACTAAAGGAGCCCTGGTAATAGCAAAAGGAGAAAAGGTTGGTACATTGTATTTATGCAATAATATTTCTAATTCTGTTAATTCTTTAACCTACATGGGAGCATATATGAAACGTTGGCATCATAGGCTCGAGCACATGAGTGAGAAGGGGATGCAAATTCTTCACTCAAGAAATTTGTTGCCAAGGAAGCATGTTGATTTGGATTTATGTGAAAATTGTGTTTATGGAAAATAGAAGAGAGTCATATTTATTAAAGTTGGGAAGGAAAAGAAGAGAAATAAATTATAACTTGTGCATATAGATGTATTGGGACTTGCTCAAGTATCATCTCTAGGTGGCTCTCACCATTTTGTTACTTTTATTTATGATGCAACTAGGAGAACCTACATTTATTGTATTTGAAATAAATATGATGTATTTGATACTTTCAAGAAATGGAAATATTTGGTTGAGAATGAGTTAGGAAATAAGTTTAAGTTTCTTAGATTAGACATTGGAGGTGAATACTACGGAAAATAGTTTGATAATTATTGTTCGGAGCATGGAATCTGCATAGAGAAGATAGTTCCAGGAACACCACAGGAAAATGGTGTGTCATAAAGGATGAATAGGACAATCATGGAGTGTGCAACGTTCATGAGATTTCATGCAAGACTTCCCTTACAATTTTGGGCAGATGTTGTAGATATTGTTGTTTATCTAATAAACAAAGGGCCTTCAAGTTCCTTGGATGGTGGTATTCTAGAGGAGGCATGGATAGGTAAAAAGGTAAACTACTGATTTTTAAATATTTTCGGTTGTGAAGCCTTTGTCCGCATGAATAAAGAAAATATAGCAAAGCTTGAGGAAAAACCAAAGAAATCATACCTTTTATTGGATATGGTGTAGATGATTTTGGTTATGACTCTTATGACTATGAAAATCACAAAATAATTAGGAGCAGAGATGTCATATTCAATGAAAAGGTCTTGTATAAGGATTAAATGCAAGGAAAGAAATAGGAAAATGAAAACAAGGAATATGCAATGCTTGATGAGATCACACAAAAATTAAAGGTGTTTGAAAATCATAATGATCAACAACCATAACAACCACAACAATAATAGACACCTCAAACACCTGAAAGTGGTGTTAGAAGATATACCACAATAAGTAGACCCAATGCAATGAACAATACTATCCTTCATTATATTGTGTATTGTTGATTGATTCTGGTGAACCAAAAAGATATGAAGAAGAAATGCAGGTAGAAACCAGGAAGAAGTGGGAACAAGCCATGGAAGAAGAGATGGATTCCTTGATGCATAACCAGACTTGGGACTTAGTCAAGTTTCTTGCAGGTAAAACAACATTGCAAAATAAATGGTTTTACAAGTTGAAGGATGAAGATGGAGGTAAATAGAGGTATAAGGATAGACTTGTAGTGAATGGGTTTGCGTAAAATAAATTTATAGAATTTGATGAGATTTTTTCTCCTGTTGTTAAAATGACTTCAAATAAAACTATTTTAAGTCTATTGGTAGTAGAAGATTTACATCTTGAGTAGTTAGATGAAAATTAAACCTTTATCTATGGGGATTTGGAGGAATAAATATACATGCATCAACCACAAGGGTATGTGGTCAAACGGAAGGAGAAGTTAGTATGAAAATTGAAGAAGAGCTTGTATGGCTTAAAACAGGCTCCAAGGTAGTGGTATGTAAAATTTGAAAGGTTTATATTTGAACAAGGTTATACTATATTATATTTGTATTATATGTAGATGACATGCTTGGTGCAGGGACTAACATGTAGGAAATAAATTTTCTCAAAGGAAAATTGAAAAAATCATTTGCAATGAAGGATTTGGGTGCTGCAAAACAAATCCTTTGAATGAGAATAACTAGAGATACGAAAAATCGCAAATTAACATTGTATCGGAGTGAATACATAGAAAAGGTATTGGGAATATTTAATATGCAGAATACAAAAACAGTTAGTACACCTGTGGCTAGCCATTTCAAACTAAGTAAGGAGATGTGTTCCAAGACTCGGGAAGAGATGGATTATATGTGTAAAGTTCCATATGCATCAAACGTTGGAAGATTAATGTAGGAAATGGTATGCATAAGGCTTGATATTGCACATGCAATGGGAGTTGTAAGCAGGTATATGAACAATCTATGAAAAGATCATTAGCTGGTAGTAAAGTGGATTCTCAGGTATTGGAGAGGTACCACAAATCAAGTATTATGATTTGGTGGTTTAAACATTGCTCTACAAGGATATGTTGACGAAAATATGGCAGGTGATAGAGATAACAGAAGGAGCACCATAAGGTATGTGTTACTGTAGGTGGAATAACTATCAGCTGGGTTTCAAAATTGTAAAACATTTTTGCACTTTCAACAACGGAAGTAGACTACGTTGCTACTGTAGAGGCTAGTAAATAAATTATTTGGTTACAAAGGTTTATGGACAAATTGGTAAAGAAGATGGAGATGGGAAGGTTATACAGTGACAACCAGAGTGTCTTCATCTTGCAAAGAACTCAGGATTTCATTCCAAGACTAAACATATACAATTCAAGTACCATTTCATACGGTTAGTGTTGGAAGATGGATAGTTGAAGTTGGAAATGATAGGCACTAGCCAGAATCCTTCAAATATGTTAACAAAATTTGTAACTAGGGAGAAACTGAGATTCTACTTAGTTTCAATTGGTCTTCAAGTGTGATGGTGAAGATGAGAAACAACTAGGTTGAAAGTGGAAGAATTGTCCAACAATTGAAGCATCGACGGGGTTGATATAATCAGTCCCCAAGTAGGAGATTGTTAGATGTGGAGCCTAATTATCTTCCTAATTCAGAGGTCATGTTTCACTGACATTTGGATCCCAATCCCTGATGGTGGGGTGTGGGGGAAATTGTCTCCCCCGTCCACTGCCCCCCCCCCCCCCCCCC
>APFE030352183.1:1538-17887 GCA_000404065.3 Pinus taeda
CAGGGTGTTGGATATTCGTGGCTTTGTTGATACAGACTGGGCTGGAGATCTGGATCAGAGAAGATCTACAAGTGGGTATGTGTTTACCTATTTGGAGGTGCAGTCAGTTGGATGAGTAAGAAACAATCTGTAGTGGCACTATCAACTACAAAGGCAGAATACATGGCAGCCACTCATGCAAGCAAGGAAGTAGTTTGGTTGCAGAGATTGTGTCAAGTATGGGGTTAGTACAGGGAGCTATAAGGATAGACTGTGACAGCCAAAGTGCAATTTTCTTGGCAAAGAACCCTACTTATCATTCAAAGACAAAGCACATTGATGTTCAGTATCATTTGTGAGGGATATGATAGAAGACAAAAAGGTGTTGCTGGTAAAGGTGGACACTTTGAAGAATACTGCAGATGCATTGACAAAATCTGTGAGCTGTGAGAAGTTCTCTTGGTGTAGAGAAACAATGGGCATTTCAGGGTTGGAAAAATAACTAAGCTCTCCTGTGGCCCCCTGTGGAAAGAAAACAACAAGTGGGAGATTGTTGAGTTGTGTTATATTATTTCCATGACTAACCTACGTAGTGAACCGGGGGGTTAGAGGGGGGGTGGAGCACCCCCTTCGTTGCGCCGATTGCGCAGCGCGGGGGTCACAGGGGGGGCGGCAGCCCACCCTGTTCGGGGGGTTTGAGGGTAGCGGGTAGCCCCCCTCTACGGGGTTCGGGGTAGCACTCTGAGAAAGTTTTTTTTGGACCCTACATTAGGTTGGGCGAACCTACCTATGGTTTTCCGTCCATGGTTTTGGACGCGATGGTTTTCAGTCCATGGTATTGGATGCTTCGGCATATCTAAATATGTATTGTAACATTGAAAGGAATATAATGAAAAATCAAGCTGGTAGTCTCGGTTTTGAGATCCAGTGGGAAATCTCTGTGTATATGTGTTTTATGTGTTACGCTCTCGCATTTTTATTTTTCCTCTGATTTAGAATTCGTATGTAGGTAATTTTTGTACGGGGTTAAAACCTACAACTCTAGCATGAGGATTAAATGTCGATTTGTGTACTACTCCCTTTGGCAGCTTTATCTTTAGCTCAAGAATGATGGGTGGCACAACCTCGTTCGAAGTTGTTGTCTAACTACTAGGTTGATCAGTAGCCTTTTTGTTCGATAGTTGTGGATTCCTGTAATCTTTATTCCTTGTCGATATCAAAGCATCATTTTGCTATTTCGAAATGGACAACATAAGAACTTGGGATGGGGAAGCATTGTCGCTAGCAACCATATTAGTTTCTGGGTTTGGAAACGGATCGGTCAATACTGCTAAGGTTTTTGAATTCTTAAAGAATTTTTTAATCTCAGTTTTATGCGCATAATTTGTCGTCCAATGGTCTTCATCGCATATGAGACATGGATGACTAGGTTTCTTTTGCCTAGAAGGGTTTTCAGAATATTTTTTAGGAGATGAATCATCCTATTTCTTCTTTTTGCCCTTCTTTTTCTTCTTGCCCCCTGGTTGATTCGGTTCTTTGCCTTTGTCGGTCGACACGGCATTAACCTCCGAGGAAAGAAGTTCTTCATTTGCATTTTGACAAAAATCGTACAGGATTTCTTAGATGTAGCCTTTGCGGTTTTCATTTTGGTCATGCCTATCATGCCATTGCCGGCATGAGAGTCTTTGTTTGATTTAGGAGGAGGAGGAACGGAAAACTTTGGTCTAGGAACATCAGGGATTTTTTCATAGAGCGTGGCGGACCAAGTGTAGATCAAGCCTAGATATTGTGCATGAGCAATGACTTTCTCTTCAGTGACAACCCCCTTAGCCACATCTTCTGTAATAGAAGGTAATAATGACTTAATAAACCATTTAGCTAGCAGCTGATCAGGAACATATGTTTTCACCATTCGACGACGACATCGCCACTCATGAATATGATTAGATATGTGAGTGGTTGTCATCTGCTTAAAATTGGTAAGAAGCTTCATTCATGTTTCGTACCTTATGGGTAACTGAAAATGGGTAAAAAAGGTGGTGGCAAGGGTGCTGAAGTTATTGAATGAAGCTCTAGGCAATTCGATGTACCATTTTTATACCGGACCAGTTAACGTTTGCTGAAAAAGGAGAAGCCTAATCGAATCATCATTGAGAGTGTTGGATGAAAACCACAGATGAAAGGTCATCACATGATTCGATGGATCTTCACCCGGATTTCCATTGAATTTAAGAATATCTAACGGAAGTTTATGAGGAATCGCCGGCCACCAAGGGGCATAAGCAATTGAATCATTTGTTAGATGATTTAGATTTGTTAATTATAAAGTTGCAACGAAAGGCAACTGTTGACTTAGGTTTGGTGAAGCATACCTAGGATAAGATGGGATCTCCTAAGCAGTGGGTATTTGCATACCAACATAATGTATTTGATGCTAATAACTTTGATAAGGTTGATGGGCATAACCATTATGATATGATTGATGGTGACCATTTTGAATATATGGCTGCCAATTACCCACAAAGCTTTGTTGCTCAAGTCCTCGGTAAGCTCGTTGGGATTACACTTGTTGATATTGCACCAGCCATAGTTGTGAAGCCATTTGTTGTTGTCCAATACTAGATGTTTGACCAAGATGAGGGTTGATAGTAGCCGTTTGAGCCTGAGTTGCTCCAGTTAAGGAGCCACTAATTGGCGATTGTGGTTGTGTCATGGAGACAAGAGGCTATTGTATTATGACCTGAGAGATTTGAGGTTAACATACAATAGGCAACGCTTGTACTTGCGACACCGTCACAATAGCCAGTGTAGTGGGGATATTCAACGCAGGTAGACTTGGTTGCATTGAATATACAACTCTTAGCTATTGAGGCAGTATTAGCACCCAACCACTCGGTGTGATTCCAGCTTGACCCGAATTTTGTTGTGAACTCTCATATGGTTGTTCTCCCAGAGGGAACAATGAAAAGGCATATTGCCCCCCATATGGCGGAAATCCAGTGTTCAAAGGAAAGATTGGCCTCTAGATACCAAACTGCCCAAATTGATACTATTGCGAAGGATCAATTTGCTGAGACTCAACATAAGAAATTCCAGATATTTTTCTGGACGAACAAACGGGAACAGACCATACTATCGAAACAGTACCTGGGTGGACTTCATCTAGCGGTTGAGAGCTAGTTGGGATAGATGGTATACCAACGAACATTGTTGGAGTGGCGGTAGGAGGTTTTGTTGCTGCTGTGTTAGATGACATAGTCCTAGATGTTGATGTTTGTTCAGACATATCGAGTCTATCCAAAAGATTTCCTAGCGATTCTACAGGAACTTGTGATGGAGGATGACTAACTTCTATCGTAGAAGGATATAGGTGGATATCAGTTCCAAAATTCAATGGGGTACTGGATGGAAGATCCTCTGTAATCTCCTCTATAGCAATCAGTGTAGGTGGAAGAGGTAGATCGTCAGGTGAATAAAATATTTTTAGTGTTGAAGAAGGTGTAGACTCTACAGCAACAGATGTTGGAGGGGTGACACCTTCTGAATCAGCCCTAGATGGGGCTAGTTCAGGAATAGAAGTGTTTACCATTACACTAGGATCAGTTCTAATGTCCTCTTGTAACTGCGGAACTTCTTCTGTAGAGGCAGGGATACCAGAAATAGTTGAAGTAACTGAAGTCTTTGAGGATGTTGAAACACAAGTTTGAAACAAACCAGGAGACTTTGACCCAGTTAAAAGAGTTCACTTGGCCTAGAATGGTTTCATTTTCAGAGTCAAAGATGGTTGACTTGTTAGTATCTGCGAACGACAGGGTTTTGATTGACTTTCTTCCACAATTGTGGATTACTTGATCAAATCAAAATAAAACGGGGAAAAAGTTATTCCGAATTAAATGAATTTTATGATGCTTTGACACAACTTGCTTTTTCAATTTTTAAGAGTCGAGAAAAAGCTAAAGATGACTCTAGTCACCTTCGATTTTTAATGAGCCTGAAGTGACAAGTGCTGAGATGGACTTTTTCTTTTAAGGAGTCTGAAAAGGAACGAAAGTGACTACTCTAGAAATCTAGACAGAGGGATTACCAAATCAATTGGAAAACTGTAGAATACGTTTTACAGTACGGAAGTATCTTCCCGAATGTTGTGTTCAGTGCATTGTGACCGATAGGGTGGCAGATACGACTTCCTAAGGATAAAGGATATAGCCTATTGTGGTCACCCAATATATACTCGACGGTACGTGGGAGCCCAAGTCCGTACTGGCACTTGTCGTCTTAAAGAGGAGGAATCACCCAACCTACAATGAAATGATAGCTATTAGGCTTTACGACGCTAGAATACGTCTCTAGCCTAGACTTCTAAATGTTGTGTGTTAGGTTCCAAAGGGTTTTTATGTTCATTGAAATTTATTTTACAATTGATCTTTCTTAAGAATTTTGCTTTTAAGGTTCACCAAGTGATGTAGATATACAATTCATAAATATGAAATCTAAGATGATAAACAGTCATTTACTCTTCTTTTTGCAATGAAAATCCTAGCTACTAAGGAAAGAGAAGTAAAATCCTTTCAACATAGAGCAGAGAGCACACACTAAGATGCATTGTCCTAAATCAATCTCCACAAGCAGTCTAAATTCAAATGCACATGCATGTATTTGCTTTCCGCTTTCTTAATGTGTGAATGACAAAAAGAATGCTATGTATAGATCTAAACTACTTTTCTTTCGAAGCGACAGTACTAAAAATTTTATTTTCAAAAACGAAAGGAAGACTAAGACGACACCTTGCAATTTCGAATTTAAAATTGCTTTCGACACTTAAAATACTATTAACTCAAATCAAATACAATGGAAAAAGTGTAATCGATTATAAAAAAGAATAACACTCTTTCCTTTGACCGAAAAGGACACTAGCGACACTTTCAAATCAAAAGACGACAGTTTGATTATGCTATTGTTTGCTAAGGAGAACTGTAAATGGTGAAAAATACATAAACAAAATTCACAATTCTTTATAAATGGAGGCTGGATAATGCAAAGGAAGGGAGTTTCAACAATGATATACTGATCACAGACAACAAAACTACTGAATAAAGCTGAAGACAATGAAGAAAAAACCAAAATCTAGAGGCAGAAACAGTCTTACCTGATCATCGCACCTGTAACACGGGGAAACAGGGATGCATCTCACCTACAACACACGGGAGGTGCGATGCATCTAGACTGCCAATGAGAGACAGTGCGATGGTCTAGGAATGAGACTGAGCTTGGTTTTTGTTCATAGTTTGTAGCTAAATTCATGGGTTTAGGCTGAGCTAATGATAGGCAGTAAACAAAAAGTATATAGGCTGATCTAATGAGGCTACTTGAGCTACCACCAAGGCACTTAGGATGTTTGCAAGTCAGTTGTTCAGTTCATAAACAAACCCAGAGATTGACTAAAGCAACGTTGATATACTTTGCACTTGCATAGAAAATGTAGTTCGAAGGCTAGCTGGCTTAACTTCAAGCTCTGTCTGTAGTTTATAAAGCAAACAAATAGAAACAAGAAAACAAGCTATTCACTCCCCAGCAGAGTTGCCATTTTGTTATCGGGAAAACTAGTGTCCATTTAGAGCTGTTAGTCCCACTAATATGGGTAGCTATCTTAGAAACAAACAAATTAAAGTTACTTGTGTTTTCCTTTATGAGAGATAGATGAGAAAGAAGTAGAGAGTACCAACCACAGTCTTTCACTTGGCCCCTTGATTGTTTCCTCTCTCCCTTGATAGAGCTTTCGCCACTCCTTTCTCACTTGTCTCGCTTCAAAGAACACCTATAGAGTCAAATCAGCAAAATACCATCAAAGCATAGAGATCTATAACCATAAACAATATAGCATCAGATGTATATTAACCATACAAATGCATACATAAATACAATATTCAGAGATATACAATCATATGGAGGAAAACTCAAATAGATTTATTGATAGAAGTAGTAGAAGAGAGGATTACAACCAAGCCGTCTGATCTAGCACCATCCTCCCAGCATGAAAGCCCTATTCAACTCATGAAAAACTTAGATCACCCAACAATACAATGTTGCACAGAGAAACCAACAACACTTCCTTACAAAATACCAAAATTCAAGCCTCTGGATCTCTAGGATGAGGGATCCATATATAGATATTTGCGGGTGGGTGAGCCAGCTTCTGGGATTTTGATTAGTGTCCTCTCTCTGATAGTTCTTGGTTCCACTTGGAGATTGCATGATCTCTTACTCATCCTTGGGTGAATTCAGGGAGGTAAGTGTCAAATGGGCGATTTCTATAAGATTCTCTGGGTTTCCACCTAGCCAACTGCCTCTACCACTTGTTTGATCTCGCTCATCGCACCCTACAGAAGGGATTTTCAGTATGCATCGCACTTTTTGCATGTGGCAGGTGAGATGCATCACACCCTTAGCACTGAGCAGTTCGTATGGTCCAGTTTTGACCAGTTATGAGTAGTTTTTCATGGAGAACTTCTGGAAGATGATGTAATCAGCTAAACTTGTTGCTTTAGGGTATGAAACAACAATTTTAGAGGTTTATAAGCCCTTGATTTATGGATATATGAGATTGGAATTGCAGTGCCCAAATATGTGTATAACAATATCTTGGCAAATTTTGTTCCTTAGCCAGGGTCGGGGACATTCCTCCAAGGTTTCATTCTCTTGATCAATTTGCATTTCAGAGAATTCATCAATGACTTGCATAAACCTATTCACTTCATCATCATCCTCAAAAAATTTACAGTGCCAAACATTATCAGGCAAGGATGGTCTATATATTATCTGGACTTTGTAAACCAACCTAGGGGGCATGGGAGGGATAAACATTCTAGTAGACACAGCAAGGGAATCAACAAGCCAATTTTTGACTCTAGGAATATATGAGATACAAAAACTTTCAAAATAATATTTGAGTCTCCATATCTTGTCCCTGTATGCTTTCAGCCTTGGGTGTTGTTTGTTTCAGTCTTCACAACCTGTCACCAGGGATCAACATGAGCTCTTACTATGTCTGGTTTTGTTAGATGTTTTGCACATGATGTTTAGAAAAAAGCATGTCACAAGTGTATCCATCAGAAGAAGCTCAGAAAAATATTTCCAATGGTATATCACACTCCCATAACCGGTTCCCGGATTAAAAGAAATGAATGAGTGATTCTTGGTTATGCATGTTTTGAGCTCAGTTGCTGCACACAATGAAAAGTTTAGTACAAAATCAGTTTTTGAAATAATGGTAAGGAATTTGTCAAAAGTAAAAGAGGTTTTTGTTCATCACATACGAAATAAAAAAAAACATCCTTCATTTTATGCACAAGTGCTACTATGTGGGAGATATACAGTGATCTTTGCAGCCTACATTTAAACAAAGCAAAATTTTCATATTTTTTACTGTTTTAGTCATTTTAGTGCGGGATAATTTTACAATAGATGGAAAGTAATTTTGAAACACCCAATGAGTTTTTTGTTAAGAATGAGGCATATAACAAGAAACTCTTTCCGTTTGGTCAAAGGTGTCATGGATTGGCATATGTGACTAGATATTTACAACTCATTTTCACATATTTAAAGTTTTAATGATTTTCTGTTTTAGAGATGATTTTGTGGAACCCATTGCGAGCAATTTGAAATGAATTTCCCACATTTGAGAGACTTTTTTTTCCATCATGACCTTATCTACAAAAACCTCTTTCTGTTTTGTAACAAGTGCTATGGTTTAGGAGATACGAGTTCATCTTCAACACCTATTTTCATAAATTCAGCCCAAGTTTTATATAATTGATTCTATTTTGAAGAAAATGGTTGAGCTCAATCCCTTAGTAAAAGGGTGTGAAAATGTATATATTTTATGAATTTCATAGTGTAGGGGTTGGATTTGGGTAGAAGGTTGGACACTTGGTATTGCTTGGCACATCATTATACATTTTATCTCTGCATTTTTGTCAAAGGAAAGACCAGGGTTTTGCAGCACTTGTTGGGATCCATGTGGCTCTGTGTTTTGATGATGTTTTTCTCTATGTAATTGTAAGTTCACTGATGTTTATGTGTATCATTTTCCCTTCTCTTTTCTTCTGAAATTAACAAATGAGTGATTAAGATAGAATCCATTGGACTGCTATGCTATGCCTTGAAATTTTGTTTAATTTTACATGTTTTCATCTGTTTGAGGAGGACTCTTGAAACTCTCTTGCCCTCCTTAGCTCCTCACTAGTCTGATCCATCCATTCATTCAATCTAAAGCATCAAAAAAATTGCCTTCCTTGCCCCAATCAGAACTCTGCAAAAAACGGTGCCTCATCCTCGGACCCAAATTTGCCTTTCCCTTTTTCCAACAAACCCCCCCCAAAAAAAACTCAAATTAAATCCCTACGCTTCATACCTAGCCTAAAATTAGTTGTTAATTCAGTCATCTCAAGCCCCATATGATTATCTTTTGCTGAGATTGACCGAGAGAGAGCCCTCTCCTGTCCTCATAGGGCTAGCTACGAAGCTGAGCGTGGTTTGATGTGGACTTGGAAGCTTACCTTTTTAGCTTGAAGTAAATCCATGAGCTAACATAGTGGCGACTCAACTCGAGACGAAATTCGTTGTTTGTTAGTATTCTTCGTTTTATAAACTACAGACAAAGTCTGAATATTATCCAGGTAGCCTTCAAAACTCTTTTGCTTTGCATTAGCGCAAGTAGATAAAATCTACTTCAGTCAATCTCCGGTCTAGTCTTATAAATGGAATATCTAACCTGCAAATTGTCCCATTACATGTATCAAGTTAGATCTGATTGCTGATGGTGGACAATAGTTAGACACATATGAAGGCTGAAACATTCACCTAGCGACTCCAACTCAATCCAGAGATTCCAGTGCTCACTGAACCGTTCATGCACTAAAATAAAATGGTAGGGTATGTGGCAGACTTTGTGTTTTGTGAAGCTCTAAAAGAAGATAGAGATCAGTTAGTGGATATTGAAATTGATGAAGCATTTTTCATTGTCGTGCTTAAATGTTTGAGATCCAAAGTTTCCTCCTAAAGCTAAAGTTGGTTTCTTTGAGTTAGTTGTTGAAAAATTAGAGAAAGAGATGCAGTATTAAAATGATCAGATCCAATCATATGAATTTCGAGATCCAAAAAATTTCTCGGAAACTCTCCCTCCTTCAAAACAAGAAACAATAGAGCTACCCGTGGATGTTTTCATTGACAGTTTGTAGTTGGAGGTCTATGTTGAGGAATTAGGGTAGCAAACAGAGTCTGATTCCTTTGATTCTATTGCAACATAAATGGATTTTTTTTTTAGTTTGAATGATATATCAATTTGTCTTTTACATAACCAGACTCGTTATGTGCATATATGGCTGTCAGTATTTACATTTGTGTCCTCGTTGAAACACTTCCAAGCATCATCCTTATCATAGTTACTTGATTGGTTGATATGGAATTACAATATTACTTTATCTATCAATTATGTAGCAAAGTGGGTTAGATTTGTACATAAATAAGCTGCCCAAGGCAACATTTCAGTTTTCAGTATTTGTTTATGTACAAGCTGCAGTATGTATATGTTTTTGGATTAGCATGAGTTGTTTTGGGTTTGCAATTGTTTGACAATCCATGACCAATGGAAGAGGAACTATCTACTTTCAAGAGATCTATAGTTCTTGGCACCTTCAAGGAGCTACCATCCCCATTAGAGCCGATGTTAGTTCCAGTCTTCGCAGCCTGTCACCAGGGATCAACATGAGGTCTTACTATGTCTGGTTTTGTTAGATGTTTTGCACATGATGTTTAGCACAAAAAATTTCACAAGTGTGTCCATCAGAAGAAGCTCAGAAAAATATTTCCAATGGTATATCACACTCCCATAACCGGTTCTTGGATTAGAATAAATGAATGAGCGATTCTTGGTTATGCATGTTTTGAGGTCAGTTCCTGCACACAATGAAAAGTTTAGTACAAAATCAGTTTTTGAAATAATGGTAAGGAATTTTTAAAACGTGAAAGAGGTTTTTGTTCATCACAAACCAAATAACAAAAACATCCTTCATTTTATGCACAGGTTCTACTATGTACGAGATATACAGTGATATTTGGATCCTACATTTAAACAAAGCAAAATTTTCATATTTTTTAATGTTTTAGTCATCTAGTGTGGGGCCATTTTACAACAGATGGAAAGTAATTTTGAAAAACCCAAGGATATTTTTGTTAAGAACGAGCCATATAACAAAAACCTCTTTCTATTTGTTCACAGGTGTCATGGATTGGGATATGTGACTAGATCTTTACAGCTCATTTTCACAGATTTAAATTTTTAATGATTTTCTGTTTTAGAGATGATTTTGTGCAATAGATTATGAGCAATTGGAAACGAATTTCCCAAATTTGAGAGAGGCGTCTCTCCATCATGACCTTATCTACAAGCACCTCTTTCTGTTTTGTAACAAGTGCTATGGTTTAGGAGATCCGAGTTCATCTTCAACACCTATTTTCATAAATTTCGCCCAAGTTTTATGTAACTGATTCTATTTTGAAGAAAATGGTTGAGCTCAATCGCTTAGTAAAAGGGTGTGAAAATGTATATATTTTATGAATTTCATAGTGTAGGGGTTGAATTTTGGTAGAAGGTTAGATACTTGGGATTGCTTGGCACATCATTGTACATTTTATCTCTGCATTTTTGGCAAAGGAAAGACCAGGGTTTTGCAGCACTTGTTGGGATCCATGTGGCTCTGTGTTTTGATGATGTTTTTATCTATGTAATTGTAAGTTCACTGATGTTTATGTGTATCATTTTCCCTTCTCTTTTCTTCTGAAATTAACAAAAGAGTGATTAAGGTAGAATCCATTGGACTGTTATGCTCTGCCTTGAAATTTTGTTTAATTTTACATGTTTTCATCTGTTTGAGGAGGACTCTTGAAACTCTCTTTCCCTCCTTAGCTCCTCACCAATCTGATCCATCCATTCATTCAATCTAAAGCATCAAAACAATTGCCTTCCTTGCCCCAATCAGAACTCTGCAAAAAACTATGCCTCGTCCCTGGACCCAAGTTTGCCTTTCCCTTTTTCCAACAAAATCCACCCAAAAAACTCAAATTAAATCCTTACGCTTCATACCTAGCCTAAAATTAGTTGTTAATTCAGCCATCTAAAGCCCATATGATTATCGTTTGCTGAGATTGACCCGGAGAGAGCCCTCTCCTATCCTCGTAGGGCTAGCTACGAGGCCGAGTGTGGTTTGATGTGGACCTAGAAGCTTACGTTTTCAACCTGAGTTAAATCTAGGTGCTAACAGGTGCCTTGCTTGGAATGTTTTGTTCACTTGCTGAATGATGAGATCAACATCTCCAAACACCTTTATGTCTCTGATCCCTCTGTCTTTGGTAGCGTTTAAGCCCAATATCAGAGCTTCATATTCTGCTATGTTGTTGGTGACCTGAAAAGTCAATTTAAAAGACAAATTTGTGCTTTCTTGCTTTGGAGATACCAACACCATTCCTGCTTCTGTAGTTTCCCTTGAACATGCTCCATCAAAGAACATATCCCAAACCTGTGTCCCTTCTTCTTCCATGGCCTGACCTACTGGTTTTTTGAGCTAAACAAAGGCCTTATGGGATTCTTCAATTTGGAGAATAGATGCCCCAAAATTAGTGTCCATAGCGTAAATGGGATGATTAGTGGGTTTATTCTCATCACTGATAATATAGGCCAGTTGAGCTTCCCTATATAGTCTTCTACTTTCTCCTCCAAAAACTTGGATAGTGGCATAAGATAAATCATTCTGCAATGTCCTACCCAACCTCTTAATCCACCCTTTGGAAAGTAGCATACCAAACTTGGGGGGAACATATACTACCACAATATCCATCATCGTGCTCTTCATGGGTAGCTGAGTTAGGGTGATAGCTAAGTCTTTAATTAATCCCAGACACTTTACCGTCCTTGAATCAAAAGAGAATAAATCATGATAAGGTCTGGTAATGTCAAGGCCTAAATCTTCCATGACAGCTTTGGGCATCAGATTATGGCTAGCACCTCTGTCCAGTAGATAGTTGTGGAGGGTTTTGTCATGAATGGTCAAGGAGACATAAAATGATGGGGAGTTATTATCAGAGGGTTCAGTCATTGGGTTAAGCACAACTGAACATTTATCATCTTGTAAATTCACATAGTCATTGGAGGCTTGTGTGGCTTTGAGCTCAAGGGAAACAAGGATAGGCTTTCTAAAGACCTCACTCTTTGCAAGTTCTATCAGAGGTATAGATATTTTTAACTTATGGACTTCTGATTCAACACTGAAAGGGGAAGGGAGCTTGTCAGGGCCTCTTACCTCTTGAGATGGTGCTTTGAGGATGATGGGATCAGCTGCTGGTCTCTTCTGTTTGCTGATCTGCTGCTCTGTGGGGACAAAAACTCTTTGAGCAGGATTCTATTTGACATTAATCGTTCTTGACCTCAAGTTGTATCTTTGTTGGTCTTTAGTCTGTAGAACAACTTCTCCATCCCACTCTTGACTGGTCTGGTCCTTGAGTAATGATTCTTCATAGGCAGCCAATGTAAAAAAGGTAGCACTACCCTTGTCTTCCATGTAGTGAATCTCATCCTCTTCATCAAACTGCTCCTCCTCCATGACTACGTTTTGGAAAGGAGCTTTAACCATTTGTTCTTCACTGGCCTCTTTACCTCTTTGAATGATCTGCAACTGTTTATTTGCTCTTCTGAATGGATTTCGATTTCTAGGAGCAAATGTGCTAGGCAGCCTTGCCTTCCCAAAACTCTCATCAACCTTCAGTTTGGATATCTCAGCAGCCAATGACGCTATCATTTTGGTCATTTTGTCTAATTTAGGCTTTGAAGATGAAGAAGAGGAAGAAGCCCCACCTCTCTGCCTCCTTCTATCAGCATGCCCCTTGAGTTTCTCTGCAGCCATGATATTAGATTCCACCTCTAAGGCCGCATCTTGCTTTTCAGCTAGAGTAGCACATCTTCTTTCTCTTAATAGCAGGCAGAAATCAGAATCAAAGGCATTAGCATAGGTGAGTTTTGCAGAGGTGGGGGTAGGCTTCACTTCAACTGGTATTTTGCTATACATATGGTTGAATCTTTTATTAAAGTCAGACAATGATTCCCCATTTTCCCTTTTGAGGTTGCCAAACTCAGTATGGTAGTATAGTAGGTCTTTCTTATCTCCCTATTGCTTTAAAAACACATCATCTAATGCTTCAATGTCAGCTATAGACGTAGGGGTGAGCTCTCTGAACCACTTTGTAGCCTCTCCATCAAGGCTTTGGACAAACAATCTCATCCACACATCATCTTCACTGATATCAAGGTTATCACCATAGCTATAAAAAGACTCAAGGTGCTCTTCAACTGTTACTCCCTTTGTACCAATGAACTTAGGCATGTATTTCTGATATTCTCCTACAGGCATGGCATTCAAAGGGATAGGCGAGACCAGGGGTGCATATCTAGCAGCTATGATTCTTTCCATTTTAGTAGGTGCTTGTGGGCCTGCCATGACTGTGGTAGATGGAAAAGTACTGGTAGTTTGGAAGGTAGGGAGCTGAGAAATGACTGACAAGGATAAAGGAATATGATGGACTATAGGAGAGGTTTTCTTTGGACTCAGATCCAAAGGGGAACTTATTGAACAAGGAGCTTTATGAATCTCTGGGATTATTTCTTCACTAGTAATGCTAGGCTCTATATTTTCAAATTGAACATGCTCAGTTACAAGCCTCTCTTGCAGAGATACATAAGATTGTTTAGACTTACCTGATCCTGATGCTCCTTTCTGAATGATCTTTTTCTGCTTAACAATCTTCTCAGGGTCAGGCACTGGGTTAGCTGGTGATTTCTGAGGATTTCTCTCGGTATGCCTCACAAACTGAGCCAAAACTGTGATGTGGAGTCGCCAAAAGTTTGGTCCTCCAGTAGAGTCGCCAGATAGATGATTACAACCAAAAATGTGTCTAGACTTTGTATATCATCAAAGCTCGATCTTTGTCGTTCTCCCAAGGAAGATGAGATTCAATCTCCTCTCCCTTGCAACAACACCAATTATGTTAGGATTCCAAGAAACTCTCCTAGGTTGTAGCTCGAAGATGCCTTGTAACATATAAATTCAACTATTGTTGTAGGGATAATGGAAGGACTAATGGTTGAGTTCAAGCCAGATAACCACTTCTACTTTGTTTCACTCCAAACATGCATGAACACCCCTAGACTACAAGGCTTTAGACCACCAATTTCTCACAGTTTGAGGTATAAGGTGAATATGGAGAATACTAACCACACCAACAGATGCACAAGACCATGTGATGGCTGGCTGCAACTAGTAAAGAAGTTAGAAAATCTAATCTACTAATGCACAAACAGGATGACAACTCTGCTGCATTAGATAGAAAGAAACCTGAACCACCTATTCAATGATGCATACAATATTCTAACATAGAGATAAGATGACAACTATCTAATGTTAAACCTCAAAGATCAAGAACATGGGATATCGGGCACAACTTAGAACAGAGGAAAATGGAAAGTGAGCAGTTAATAGCAAAAGAAGCTTGTATTAGTTGAAAATGAAGACGAGACACTACAAGTGACAAAATATCTACAGTCTCTAGAAGTTGAACTTTACATCGAATGCCAACCCTGCTTACATCTTGCTTCTAGGTATTTATAGATTTACCTTATAGAGGCACTTGGCCATTTTAGGTATGGAGGGGTCATAATTGACCTCCAACCGCATTTAACTGCTTGACGGAGTCTCTAAACATGCTTGTTTGCTTCAGTGGATGAATCTGATCTGCTCAGGTGTTGTGTTGTCCCTTTTTTACTGTTGGAGTGCTCGTACCAGTGAAGTCCATAACTGATAAATTCAGTTACAGGGTTGTGCTGTCCTTTTCTTCCTTGGTCATGCTTGTTGTTTAATACGGGTGTTGGGAGCTTAACTGCGACTGGTACTAATAAGTTGATCATCTCCTTGGTCGGGCAAACAAAATGGTCTGAGGGTGTGGAGTGTACGGGTGAGTGGACGGTTTGGATGATTGGGAAGGATGATCGTCGGATCTTGGAAATGGATGGTGGGGGTGGCTCAACGGAGGCTATAGGCCAAGGTGGGAGTGGGATGAATTGGGGACGTCAGATCTTCAAAGAATAGATTAGACGATCACCGAAAGTTGAATTCATGTGGATGTTTAACAGGTGAGGCGGATTGGTCGGTGGTAAATGGTATTCATCACCCACTTTCGGGCATGAAGCAGTTAAAGCATGAAGTTGCGTGATTCCATTCAGTGATTGACACGTAGTAGCGGATGAGAGAGAAAAACCACTCCTGTCACGTGGTATCGTTCGATCGGCTTACAAGTGATGGAAGAGCAAAAAGCATCAGATTGGGCAGAGATGGATCAGATGGTGGAGAGGGGTTGGACAGGTCGCTTTATGAGGCATGATGTGGGTTGTTAGATTGGCAGGGGGTTAATCAAAGGTGGGGAAGAGGCGCGATGGGTTTATGAGCGTGTGAGGTCATATGGGTGTGGTTCTATGGTGGGTTTTGGGTTTGCGCTCGGGGTTTAGGCGAAAAGGGTCTATTTTGCAAGGTTTAGGAGGCAAATAGGGGAAACAGAGATGGAAGGGAATAACCGAGGCAAAGGAAGAAAGGAGAAGGTGGCTAATGTGAGCCCCTCTTTGAACGTAACCAATCAAACCATGATCCTTTCAGACCTTAGGAAGTCAGCACTATACAACAGAGCTAACAGGGCCAGTATAATTGTGAATTTTTTCATATACATTTTGTTACTTTCTAATGTTTTTTACTCACTTTGAATTATATTAGTGTTTTGAAAATGATGTTAAAAAAATTAGGTGTTTTTATTTCATTTTTTTTAGAAATTTTAAAAATAAATATAGTTTTTTATTATTTTTATGGAAAAATGTTAATTGTCACCCACAATGGGATGTCTCTTCAGAAGTTTAATTTGCCCAAAGTATCTTTCATTGTCATTCTTCCCATGAGATTTGAACCTAAACTAGCCAAGACTACATCACATACTAACCAATGAAACTACACCTCAAAAGTATGTCATATATGTCCATTAAGCTGTATTAGAATATTCCACAAACTAATGAAATATGTTTTGTTCATGCATAATACATAAATATTTCATATTT
Organism: Pinus taeda; assembly: GCA_000404065.3. NCBI lineage: Eukaryota > Viridiplantae > Streptophyta > Pinopsida > Pinales > Pinaceae > Pinus > Pinus taeda. The sequence continues at coordinate 17,716 of APFE030352183.1, forward strand.
TGTATATTTATTAATCTGCATTACAATATTCCACAAACTAATGAAATATGTTTTGTTCATGCATAATACATTAATATTTCATATTTTGTATATTTATTATATTATAAATATTTTATTTTTATCGTATTTTTTGTTAATTTCAAAATTATTTAAACATTTAAGATTATATTTT
>APFE030352186.1:0-12007 GCA_000404065.3 Pinus taeda
TCATATTTATTAATTAGTATAGATGCATCTTAATTATGGATTTATCAAGTGTTAAGAGTTTTTTTGTTTTTTTTATAAGAAATACAAACTTTTCTAAGATTACAAGGTTTTATAAAAGTTTGCAACTTGAAAGGTTTGATCCCTTTGGAGCTTTGATACATTATATAGACATTGTCTAACTATTCTACATTTTGAAGTTTACAACTCAAATTTGTGATTCCAACAAATATCTGCATGATTATAAACAAATTCAATTAGAAAATATATCAAAAAGTTATAACAAATAGATTATTGCGTGCACACACAGTGAACTCATATTATTGTTCACACTAAAATATATGTTTTGTTATTAATATCCTTTAGTACACATTTCCTTGGTATTAAGAAATAGAAAGTATCCATTTTATAGAGAGGAACTCCCTCTTTCTATATTTACATTCTCTATTTACATATAAATACATATGAAGTTCATATTGAAATGTATATTAGTTAACATGTATATTCAAATATTTTATTTTAAGATTAAACATCTCTCTCTCTCTCTCTCTCTCTCTCTCTCTCTCTATATATACTAAGTAATAATATATATATATATATAATGTGTATTCCATAGATATATAAGTTTATATATATATTATATATATAGTTATAGGTATTATATAATATTATATATATATATAAATATATATATATATATATTTATATATATATATATATAGTAACTACATATATATATATATATATTACGTGTTCAGCATAGATAAATAAAGTTTATATAAATATATTAATTTAAAATGAGAATCCGATATTTTGTTAAGGTTCGTATTGCAATACTCTTAAAAAGTGAATGAATTATACAAAAAAATGCAAATATGTCATTCTAGATCCATCTTTAACTCTAGATTTACCAAGCACCCAGATGGATCAAATCTCTTTTCACTTTAAAAGAGGTTTGCACCTCAAAAGACTTGATCATTCTTAATACTTGGTATTTGTTATTTTAACATTTAATAAATTTCAAAATAAAATAATCTAAAAATATATGTTAATTTGTAGTTTATAGCATATTTAATTAAAATATCTAGATGCAATAATGAAAATGAAATTACTAATAAATATATCCAACCAAATGCAAATTGAACATATTATTTGGTGGCAAAAACTAAAATAGTACCTTCTCTTTAGTTTTCACATATCTTGTATCTTTGCAATAAAAACCACTAAATCTAAGTGTCTGATCTTAACTTATACAGGAATGCAATATAATATAGATACAAGTATAAACAACAAGATGCACCAGAAATAAAACATCATTTCATTAATATCAAAGAACTGAAATATGCTTATATGCATAATGAAAATAAACTAGCTCAGGAGATGGTAGCTTATCTCTGAGAAGAGATGTGGTGGCTATGTGCCTATGACCTATGTTACAATGAGGCTAAGGGCCTTTTTATTATTGAAAAATAAAGAAAAATCCTAAACAATCAAAACCCTAACTCCAGGAGATTGAACTCTAAGTGTTTGTGGGCCTTGTTCGGGTTAGTTGGGCAACCAAATTCGTGGGGTTGTAACTTGGTCGTATGATCTCTGTTTGGCGCATACGATACATCATTGGAAATGTCTCTTCGAGTATTACATGATTTACTAAAAGATTGTGTCTATGAGTTTAGGCCTGTTGCGGACCTCAAAAATGCCGTTTAGGGGATTAAAACAACTCCAAAAGTTCATAACCTAAAAAATTGCTAGAAATAGTAAATGTTGCTATAACCAAGGAAATGGATGAAATTGACCGGAGGTCTAGGTGGAATAGGTGGGTGGCCACCAATATCAACCTGGATCAGCTCCCCCCCCCCTGTAGGAAGAAATGGTCCCCATTGTGTGCAGAGACTCCGTGAGGTCTGGAAATTTTTGTTGAACCAGGTCCTTAGTCAACCACTTGACTTGGTGAAGGAGTTGGACTTCTTTGACAACTTGATATAACTCGATCCTCTATTTTCCAGTGTTATTGAGTTGTGTGTCCATGATCTTGTCATTTGTGGCCTATTCGACGCAGCTTGGGTTGATCTATGTTGTTGTTAGATGCTAAACAACTTCATATGTGTCCAACAACGAGGGAAAGTATGGTCGTAGCTAATCCACATTGAATATTGGGTGCAGGCCAAGGAATGGTGGAATGCTAAGCTCAAAGGAATTTTTCCCTACAACCTTGGTGATGGTACAACCCACATCTAATTGGGCGAAGTTTGCGGTGGGGCACATGGAGGTGCTTGTTACAGGTCTATTTGGGCACATCACTCATGACGATTAGATTAGTACAAATAGGGCTCTTCAAACCCTAATTAAGCTGCTACATGCCCTAGACAAGTCATCAAATTGAATTTTTTCATCGATGAAAGTTTCCTAGCTTGAAACCTTGCTGAAATGCCTCTTTGGGACACCAGTGCAGCCTTGGTCAGGGGAAACTGTTCTAAATAGTAGGTAGGCCCATTCAGTCCTGTGTTGTAGTGCATTTAGGCCCACTTTGACCTGTGCTGGGTGAGGGTAAGCAAAATTGACATAGGATTCTAGGAATATTCCTTGATTCTAGAGCATTCTAGAAGGATGCCCAACTCTTATCTCATACTATGAGCTCGTTTTTGGATAGGCTATGGATCAATTAACCCTCTATCCTCTCATCCCTTTCTCCATGGAAACTAACTATCCAACTACGGAAAACCATTCAATGCCAAATTTATGAGAAAACCACTTGCATTTCCCTATAAATTGACCACTCATCATAGTGATCAGGAGGTTGAAATTTGGTATATTGTAGTGAAATACTGTTGGTTTTAGACTTGAAATCATTGTCAAGTAATGTTATGCTGCTGGATTGATGTGTTATTGGTGTGATGAGGGTTTGGACTAATTTGGATGAGTGACACGAGATCGAATCACATTGGGTGTAACTTCTCCTTCTATCAATCAATAAAGTTGTTTGTTCCTTTTCTATTGCTTTTCTCCATATCTATGATGAATGTATGTTCAAATGTTGTTGATTCCATTTGTTTACAGTAGATAGATCATATGCTTTGATTGTTTTTGTATTATGTTTATGTTGGAAGGTACCCACTGAGCGAATTCAGTTTGAGTGGGAGTGACAAGAGAAACTCAAAGGAGATCAAAGGAAGCGAAGGATCACAAGTAGGTTCCTTTATCTTATCTTTCTATTGTAGGAAAAGGTTAAACATATTTACTTCTATTGTTCTAAGTGTAACTACCCACTTAGGGAAGATGTACTTATTTGTAGGTATAAATTCCATATACAAATTGGTGACTCCACTAGGGAAAGACCATTATTCCTGGTAGTTTACCCTTATCATATTACATCCTAGTAGACTTTACTTGACTTTATTGATCTATTTTCAGTCATCTTGAAGCTTTTTGGTCAAGAATTTGCATTGGAATGCCTATTCTAGTAATGTTCTGTTACCAGTGCACCCTTGGTCAGGGGATAGTGCACTGCAGAGCCCCCTTGGCTTAGAGACAGTGCTCTGCAATGCACTGTCTTCTACTCAGAGCTGTGTTGATCCCTGTGAAGCCAAAAAACCCATGTTTTGATTGATTTTTCCAAAATTGCTTCTGATGTTGTTTGCTGAAGATCAATGTTTTTATTTATCTCTAAAATTAGTTTGCATTTCCTCTCCTAGCCCTACTTTGGCCTTGATTGTTTCTTAAGATATTTCTTTATCATTATCAATTCATTTTCAAAGTTAGCTTACATTGATTAGTCTTTACTTTTCTAAAAAAGAATTGTCGTAAAGTCTTCGTTTCTGTGAAAAGCATTAATTGATCGTTTGTGCATTTAGTTTCTTTATGTTCATCTAAAAATTAAAGGAATGAAAAGAAAGACATGCATAATGCATTTAGGAGTTTGTTTGTGCTTGTAGGAATGGTATAGGGAAAGTTTCATTAGATGTGCTTTATGCTCTTTGTTTAGAGATTCTGATTGTTCTATCCCTTTTAGTTACGGTTTTCATTGTTTAAGTCAAATGAAAAGAATGTTTCTCATCTTAGTCGCATTCTAGGAGTTTCAAAAACATCACACGGTGAACCTAAAAGGAAAACTTTTAAAAAAGATCAACTAAAATTTATCTTAGTTAACCTAATGGAGCATTGTAACTTAACGCATAACATTTAGAGGTCTAGGCTAGAGACGTTTTCCGACGTCGTTAAACATAGCAGTTGTCTATAATGGTTTGTGATACATTCCAAGTGTGATACCTCATTCCACATACATAAGTATATTTTAGCTTTTCCAGGTACTTTCGGGTATATCAGGCAGTGTTATAGTACGAAAAGTATAATGGAATGCTCTCATTGTGCGATTTCACATTAGACAACGGTAACATAGATTGGGCCTCCATGTACTTTCGGGTATATTTGGGAGGACTACATTAGGTTGCTATCCATCCATAGGTAACCTAGTCATCCGCCTTGTATACTGTGATACACTGAAAACAACATTTGGGGAGATTTCCTACACGTATGTTAAGTCCTTGGTTTGCTGAGGTAGTATATTGCATTTCACAGTTACTTGGTAATCCTTTTGCCTAAATTATCCCTATTTTGTTTTTTTATGTTATTTTGATTAAAATAAAATTAATTGACTGCGGATAACATTCTCCATATCACTCAGTTGATCTTAGGTTGAGACATATGGCAACAACTTCGGAGTCCATCGATCAAGGATTTCCTTTTGATGGGAATCCTAGGGCTTTTCCTCCTTTCAGAAATATTAGTGTTCCTTATATGGCTATGTTGTCCCTGTCGAGACTTACCATCGGCTTTCCAGTATGGTTTTTCTAAACCTCCTTGGCCCCGTAACTAAATATTCCTACAATTAGACAAAATCAACCTCTAGTTGATCCTAAATTTGAACCTTTACCTTCTTCGTCGGTTGTTTCTTCCTCCTTTTCTTCCTCTTCACTTGTTGAAAGTATTGACACTAGTAACCAAGTGGATAAGAAGAAGAAGAAAGGGAAGAAGAAGAAGAAGAAGAAAATTCAGTAGGGGACAACCAAGCAACCATTGCTTCGAATGCAACTTCTGATGAGAAACCGTCTGATAGCCTCACAAACTTTGATTTCCTTGCAAAATTTGTACAGGAAACCATCTTCTTCTAAATTGTTCTGGTATTCCTCAGATCTTAGAAGAATGGTCTTCTTGTTCACATCATCCTATGTCATCAACTTCTGGAGATCATGCTTGTGACACACCATCAACTAGTGGTAGTAAAGTTCATGGAAAGAAGGGTAAAGTTAAGTTTCCTTGTAGGTTATACGAAGGGAATCACCCCATTCACATTTTTCCCTATCTGGATGAAGCCCAAAAAGTGTTGGATAACGGTCCTGCTTCTCCACAGTGACTTCCATATGGTTGCAGGAGACTCTCCCTTAATCCTTCACTAGTTGATTAAGTGACTGGACCAAATCAACCATTGGTCAAACCCACTCTCTCTGAATGTGAATCCCATGAGTCTATACCTGACCAATCACAGGTTGAGGAAACATTTGACCTAATTTCACCTTCAATTAATCGTACCTTTCCCGTAGAGAGTGAGTATGATACCACTTAGGTTCTTTTCATTTCTTCAGATTCTAATGAGCTTGGAGCCAACCCTCATGTTCCATCAACACATGAGGAAAATCCTCCCATTCTCATAACTCAAGGGGATAATTCTCCTATTCTTACGGTACCCCCTCCAAGTAGTCTGGTCACTTCCTTTGATTGGTATAAACTGGAAGGATGTTGTCTTCTTTCTTATGCACCTTTCCAAATCATAGTATAGGTTTATAATATGATTGTATCTGACACTGTTATAGATGAAGGTGCATATGTGAGTATCCTTTCCTCCATTGCTTGGCAGGTTCTTAGTTCACCGCCTCTTGTGCCTGTTACCAAGAATCTATTGGATTTTAATAGAGGAACCAGTCAACCATTAGGGATCCTCCCTCAATTGCCTATTATTTTGGGAGGAAAAATTGTTTATGTCATTGTGATGGTAGTCCAAGGCCCTTTACATTACAATTTACTTCTTGGGCATGACTATGTTTATGACATGGGAGCTATTGTTTCAACACTCTTTCGAGTGATGTGTTTCCTGCATCAAGGAAGAATTGTCACCGTTGACCAGCTTTCATTTCCCAGTCCAAATATGGCTTCTAATCAACCATCTTCCATAAATGGTCCTTTTGTCCCAATGGTATCTTCCCCGCCATGGGTCAATTATGTGGCAACGCGTTCGATGCCTACATAAACTAATAATCAATTGATGTTGTGCATTATGTTCTAGGGGCATTGGAACCAGATCAATTTAATGGATTCCTTGCTACATATCCCTTCTAGAGCATTGTTCTCCCATCTAACGAGAACCTCTTGGAAGTCATGACCTATAACGGGTCTTGATCAAGGAATATGAGCATAGTTCCTTGTCTTGTGTGAATCTCGTTAAAAAATGAAACAAGGAATATGAGGATAGTTCTTTTACTATTTTAGCCTCATTAAAAAATGAAATAGGTCCCAGAGCATAGTTCCTTGTCATGTGTCAAGCTCGTTAAAAAATGAAACAAGGAGTCTGAGCAGAGTTCCTTGTCTTGTGTCAAGCTCATTAAATAATGAAACAAGATCCCCTGGAGCAAAGTTGCAATTCAAGTCTTTGATTAGATCTCGTAAAATCCTAGTCGAGTCTTTCACTTGATCTCGTAAATGAACCTTCATTCCATCCACCTGATAGCCATGAGTAGTCTACTTAGGTGAATGTAATGAAGCTTGGGGAGCATGCACCTAGAATTGAGTCATCATGCTGGGGGCATGTAAACCAATTTCAAGCATAGTTTTGTCATGGTTCAAGCTTGTGTAAAAATGAACCCTTGTGTAAAAATGAAACTGAATCCAAGCATAGTTTTTTGTTTCAAGCTTGTGTAAACATGAAGCTGAATCCAAGCATAGTTCCCTATGGTTCATGCTTGTGTAAAAATGAACCCATATCCATTTTAACTCTCGTGATTTCCATTCTATCAGCCTCTTCTATCAGATGAGCCTTAATTTTCCTCCTTCCATCGTCACTATCTGCTTGGCCGATCATACACTTTCACTTGGTTGTTTTACCATTTTTGAGGAACAGTTGCAAAGAGTGGTCTTATTAGCTAGCCTCTTCACATAAATCAACATGTTTTGAGAAGTTCCAACATCACTGTAACTAGCTGTTATCCTAGACAACATTCATTCCTCTAAGTGGAGTCCTCTTTAAGAACTTTTTAGACTCTCGAAATATGAAAATATTGACGAGCGCTTGTCCTTTTCAGCTTCTAAACAGATTGTAAATGACATCTACTTAGTATAAGTTTAACCCTTTTCTTGACTGAGATAGACTACTTAAGAAGAAGGAATACGTTGATCGAACATGGTCAATAGGTTCTCTCTTGTATTATTTTACCCTTCTAAGACTTGAGAGACAAATTTACGAAAAATAACTTGTGGAGTTTTCTTTTTGTCCCTCAAAATCTCTAAATATGAAAAGGACTGAGTTCTCATTGTCGTTGAACTTGTTAAAACATCAAAGAGTGAAAAAATCATCCATCATGACAATACCGAGTTTCACCTTCGCTAGACTGGTTAAAACATCATATAGCAATGGATTCACCCAAAGGGTGGAATTATACATCAAGCATATGTTATCCTCCTTAAGTTTGTTAAAAAAAATAAAGAGGTACTGGTCAGCAATGGCTGGGGAAAATGGGAAAAGGGATAAATCACTTTATGGTAGCAAGTCGCTCTTGAACATGACACTTTCACTTCACTTTGTGGCTATTTGGGTTGGGTTATCTGCTTGATGGTTATCATACCTATGGTCTATCACACCATCCATAACTTTGGTTTTGGGTCAATGATGCCAATTCATTCAGTGTTGCTGACATGTTCAAGAGAAGTCACTCAGTAAACTTCATCCTTTGCATTACTCATAAAACTTCATTTTCATGATCGCCATTCCTGAACATTGTGTCGTCAGTCACATTCTGTCTTCAAAATCATTACACTTGTTTCGTTTCGTTGATGGGGGATACATCAAGGCCCTCCTGCGGCGAGTTGCTTCTTGTCGACATCAGCACATTATCCAAGAAGTTGAATTAGAAACACCCTTCTAGTACCTTGAGGCTTGCATACATCAATGGAAATTTTCTCACTTCCGGTGATAGGTTGAAATCACAGGCCTTCGACCGAAAGACTTTTTATGGTGTTCGACATCAAAACATCTATTCACACCATGTAAAATGTACAGTAGTACCTTGAGAATCATTATCATTATCGGTGATTTCTCTCACGTCTGTTAACAACTTACATCATTGGCTGATAATTAGACGGTGTCTTCCCATGTTCGACTTCAGATCACATTCTCACATGGTCAGACTCGTATTTGAGCAAATGATTAGATGAGATAGAAGAACCCGAACCTAGTTTCATCCATCTGGGTTGTGATTTCATGAGAGCAATAAATCATCTATATGATGGCTTTACACAAATGGTCATCCTATCATGAGTCTATATCTATAGACGACTATTTATGTACATGTAATGAAAAGTTTATATGCTGAGTGTAGGTATGCCTTCCCTCAACAATTCATGAAAAATTCAAAGATATCATGATAATATGTATTGTAATTGATGCAGGCCACCATCTGCTTCAAATCCTCCTCATCACATCATAAAGCATATCACTCAACATTATCATTTTCAACTTCATGCTTTAGGGGGTAGTCGTTACAGGTCTATTTAAGCACATCACTCCCGATGATTAGATTAACATAAATAGCGCACATAAAACCCTAATTCAGTTGCTACATGCCCTAGACAAGTCATCATATTGAATGTTTTCATCCATGAAAGTTTCCTAGCTTAAAACCCTGCTGAAATGCCTCTTTTGGACACCAGTGCAGCCTTGTTCAGGGGAAACTACTCTGCATAGCAGGTAGGCCCATTCAGACCTGCGTTGCAGTGCACTTAGGCCCACTTTGACCTCTGCTGAGCGAAATTGACATAGGACTCTAGGAATATTCCTTGATTCTAGAGCATTATAGAAGGATGCCCAACTCTTATCTCATCTTATGAGCTTGTTTTTGGACAAGCTATGGACCTCTATCCTATCATCCCTTTCTCCATGGAAACTAACTATCCAATTATGGAAAACCATTCAATGCCCAATTTATGACAAGACCACTTGCATTTCCCTATAAATTGACCACTCATCATAGTGATCAGGAAGCTGGAATTTGGGATAATGTAGTGAAATTCTGTTGGTTTGAGACTTGAAATCATTCTCAAGTAATGTTATGCTACTGGATTGATGTGCTATTAGTATGATGATGGTTTGGACTAAGTTGGATGAGTGACATGGGATCAAATCAGATTGGGTGTAACTTCTCCTTCTATCAATCAATAAAGATGTTTGTTCCTTTTCTCATACTTTTGTCCATATCTATGATGAATGCATGTTCAAATGTTGTCGATTCCATTTTCTTATAGTAGATAGATCATATTATTTTATTGTTGTCATCTTCTATTTATGTTGGCAGGTACCCATTGAGTGAATTCAATTTGAGCGAGAGCGACAAGAGTAACTCAAAGGAGATCAAAGGAAGCGAAGGATCACAAGTAGGTTCCTTTATCTTATCTATCTATTGTAGGAAAAGGTTAAACATCTTTACTTCTATTGTTCTAACTGAAACTAACCACTTAGGGAAGATGTACTTATTTGTAGGTATAAATTCCATATAACAGTGCTCCTTCTGCAAATGTAGCCAAACTTTGTCACCCACCTAGAACCTGTGTGGCACCCGATGCTAATCATGAAATTGCTTGTACTTAGCATTTTTACTATCTAATATGTCTTGGATCTGCTAGCAGATGTGTTTAATGCACTCAATGAAGCTATTAGCCCTATTAAATTCGGCCTAGACATGAGCCAAATCTGCTTAAGTAGCCGCAAATGGTATGGCTACATCAATGGGACAAATGGCTGGAATCCCAACCCCACTAGAAAGGGGTTGTGGCCAATTGAGCTATGCAGAGCTATGTTGTAACTATGATCTAAATAAGGGAGGATTTCATCCCATGTGCATGGATGCTTTGAGTTGTACATGTAAAAAATGTGCATGATCATCCTATTGATGACCTATGTTTGGCCATCCATTTGCGGGTGGAAGGTCGTGAACTTAGTGAGCTTGGTATCCAGCATCAACCAGAGGCTTAACCAAAATGTACTTAGGAACATGTTGTCCTGAACTAAGATAATGGACCGTGGGATCCCAAAGTATACTCACACTGGTTCAAATAAGAGTTGAGTAGTAGATTTTGTTGTGAGACTCTTCTTGCAAGCTTCTAGAACGACCATCTTAGAGAATATGTCGATGACCATGAAAATGAAGTCGTTGCCATGCTTAGTAGAAGGAAGGTCCAACATGTAATCCATGGATATGGATTCCAAGGGTCGATTAGGAGTAGTTAGAGGAGTATATAGGCCTTGCTTCTTGATGGTCAGTTTGGAAATGGCCTAGACAGTGCAAGTTCTGATGTACTTCCCAACATCTTGTCGAAGGATCAACCAATAAAAATACTTCTACAACCATTAGGGGAATTTTCTGGTCTAAAATGGGCCTCATAAGAAAAATATACAACCAAAATAAACTTTATACGAACCAATAGGATTCAAGATGATGATGTCAGACATAGGGGATGATTCACCATTTTTGGAGTAAAAAAGTAAAAAGTTTAAAAAATATTAAAATAATAAAACTACATTTTCAACTCGTATTTTCAACTTATCTCCCTAAGGTTTTACTCACATCTTGAGCAAGAGTACTCATTGGATGCAAAATTTGATTCCTCATCCCAAGAGTAACCATGTTGCATACTTTCGATGAACCCTGTTACACGAAAAATGAGAAATACACAAAAAATGTGATTGCAATAACCTTTTTCACCTATTTCTCATTTTTCATGTAGTAGGGTTCATCGAAAGTATGCAACATGTGTAATCCTTGGACGAGGAATCAAGTTCTACATCCAACAGGTGTTGCCACTCGAAATTTGAGTAAACTGATAGGGAGATAAGTTGAAAATATGAGTTGAAAAAATAGTTTTATTCATTTTTCCCTCTAAAATTTGATGATGTAATCAAATCTTATTTTATTATTCCCACTATTATTTTATAATTTCCTTAGGAGGCCCATTTTAGACCTCAAAATTCCCCTAATGATTGCCACTTTTTTCTCTACTTCGAAATGCACAACGACTCTACTACAATCTGCCTCCAAAATCATCTTGGAACTCCTACTTGAAGGAACACAGAGGTGTCCTTGGTGACATAGCAGTGCACTCTGGAGGTGAAAATCAAGAACTTTCTTGCCCTCTAGGAGCATCTATTAAGTTTTTCCGAATTCTAGATATCTCTTGTAAAGATGCGTCCATCCCGAAGTCTCGTGTCCATAAGAGTCGAGCACAATGGTGAGTGCCAAGACCGGTGGTCGGTTGAGGCAGTCTACAACATTATTGATGCTGCCCTGCTTGTACTTAAGGCTCAAATGGAACTATTGCAGGTATGTGGACCATTTTTTATTGCGATTTTTCTACAAATTTCCTTGTGTATGTATGAATTATAGGGGCCGATGATCAGTGTGGATGCTCGTTTCCTTCCCCATAATGTAATACTTCCATTGTCGGCAGGACTAGACAATGGAATACATCTCTTTGTCATAGATGGGATACTTTCAGACTATTTTTGAAAGTGTCTGACTGTGATATGTGACTATATTCCCCTTCTAAGTAAGAAATGTTCCAATATCACACTCGAAGACACTTGTCTCAATCTAAAACAATTGTTGCAAGTCCAATAATGTGAGCACTAGTGTAGAGCAGAGGTGTAGCTTCAACTCGTAAAACACCTTCTATTGTGATTCATACCAAAATAACT
>APFE030352196.1:0-15046 GCA_000404065.3 Pinus taeda
TAACAAAATGTATATTTTATTTTTGAAATTCTAAATCTATAACGCATTTCTGGTAAATATATTTCTCTTCGCAAAAATAAATGGTGCAATGGAAACTTTGATGAAAAAATAAACGTTGAAACAGAAAACACGTTCCTATATAATTAATAAAACTACGTAATTATTAATAACAAAGAGAGTTGAAAGGAATAATTGATTATCTAAGAGTTTGTTGTGGCGTGAAACCGGTTTTAGGAGGTCACTGTCAAGTCGTATGATTGTCTTATCTCATCATCATGACTTTCAGATTGCATACGATCATCTGGTGGGACTGGGCATGCACAGGACTGAAGGGTTCATCTAATAACCAGTTATAGTGTGGGCTTTCAACAAGACTGAAGGGTTCATCTCATAGCCAGTTAAACTTCGAAACACAGGGATGAACAGGCGATGAGTATCGATGCAGAACAGGTGTTGTTTTTAGAAATGCATTGGATATAGGATGCTACAGTGCGATAAAACCACTAGTGCACCAACATAGTCACATTAGCACACGATAAAGGAGAAAATCAGACTATCTTACTGCTAAAATGCCTGCTCCTGCTAGATTCTATTCGCACAATCAAATTGTGATCTCTAGATGTTGATTTACCTTCCATCGCGCCACCAAATTGGAGTTAATATGACATTTCATTCCCAATACAAAAGGCATGAGGTCCCACCAAAAGTTTTATTGATAGTAATTAAAGAAATTGTGCAAAGGGTGTATATATTATTTAATGTAGATATAAAGAACCAACAGTGCAATAGCACATGAAGTAAACAACGCAAGAGATATAACAAGATCCCTCAAAACTATATGTTAATATTGACACATTGAAAAATATACCAATGGTCACGGTGATTATATGCTAAAGGTTTCATTTAAAGGATTCAACTCACCATACTAATGCTACGATGAAAGACAATGGTCGCTAGGTTCTTTTGTTTATTACCCACCATTGTTGAGAACTAAGCAAACATGCATCAAAGCTTAGTGAAATTGCCATCATCAATACATTTTATGATAGAGTTATCACATAATCGCTGAAGAGTCAGGGTAAATGGGAGCATGTTGTCAAAGAAACAACAATAGCAGAGAAATGGTGCAATAAAGACAATGGCAATTACTGGAATATAACAAGAATATGAAAGTAAGATAGAAGGGAAAACATGATGACCTAAGTTCTGCTAAAATATAGAGAAGCAATGTTTATCCCACGCACTGGAGATAGTGAAGAGGACTACACCAAAGCCCTAAAAAGAAGATTACGCCAAAGGAATTAGTTAAAATGCGCATATCCTCAAAGATTTCCAAGATCGCCCTCACACAATGTAAGGACAGGATAAAACTCTACATTTGTACAATGCGATAATGCGACTAGGAGCAATATCGTGCCTGCACAATATAGAGCAACACGGCCGCACCACCACCTACTGTAAGAATTCCCACCCTCATAAAAAGTTCCAGCACAGATCATAAGGACGATTGCACATAAAAATTGCGACAAAATTTTTATCGATACCAATGCTGAAAGTTACTTTACATCTAAAAACAAGTGTTCAGGGTACTAAATTCAAACGGTTATTGCTCAAAGGAAGAAGTAAATAATTCGAACACCAAAAATCCTAACTGAAATTGAGAGAGAGAGAGCATCCTAACTGGAATTGACAGAGAGAGATGCCAGTGGGTAGATTTTCTATATCGAAATGGATGATGCTCTCGATGACCATAGAAATCATAATAGAAATAGTATCCTCACCGTATAAATGTAGTTTTTGAAAATAGATATGGTGTGCGTTCGGTCTTGTATATATACCATCTTCACCCATCAACTCTAGAAAGATCTTCTCATAGAGCAAATGTATTTGGTTATTATTCTCAATCAGTGCCCGTAATTTCAAGAAAGAATTATGGGTCTATTGAAATAGTAATATTTCAATAAAATGCCATAACAATATTGAACATTACAAAACAAAATTTGAACTACAGCCCAAATGGGCGTTCTTTTATATCAGTATATATTTTAAATCTAAGAGCTATTGACCACTATATCCAAAAACGGGAAATAATACTAACCTGGTAAATATGGAACCTATGGGCTATCTAACTGGATGTAAGAACTGAAATCCAAAAATCTAATCCCCTTGTAGATTATAACCTAACCTGTTAAGTGGGATTAAAGGCTTGATCATTTCTCAGGTTGAGTTCTCTCTGCTTTTCACATACTCCACACAAACAAATTCCTGAAACCCACTATATCCAAGAAAGGGAAATAATGCTAACCTGGCAAATATGGAACCTATGGGCTATCTAATTTGATGTAAGAGCTGAATGCCAAAAATTCAATCCCCTTATAGATTCTAACCTAACCTGGTTGTACCTAACCTGGTTGTGTTCTCTCTGCTTTTCACAGACTCGGCACACAAACAAATTCCTGAAACCCTAGAATACAGATCCTAAAAATTAGAACCCATTTCATTATAAATATATATACATATATAATTTACAATTAAAGAATGTTTGTAATACTCTTTGAAAGAGGAGAAGTCTGTTACGAAATAGAAATAAATCATTAATGGCTGGGAGGAGGCGGAGTTGGCATGGAAAAATGAAAGGAGCAACTCTTGGCTGCAGGTTCGGTGGTAAAAATAAACAGATCAATAATATTCAAATTAATTAATAAAGAATAGTGATATGACTCTGTCCACAGCATTTTCATCCATGCATCCGAGTTCAATTCCAGGCTAGGTAATATTTTCAACGGGAGTTGGATTTCTGACCAAAGACTTATTTGGCTAAATAGTTTCTCATGCAGGTTTTATAAATAGTTTCTCATGCAGATTTTATAAAATTGTACACCTTTTATTGTATTTTTTTAAAAATATTTTTATACGAAATGACTTATATGTTAGCCTTCATCTCAGAACTAGAAATAAACACAAACCAACTCCAGAGAAGATGAAGGAATCCTCAAAGCCCTTGAAAACTATATTTCAGGAGAAATGTAAATGGGAACACGCATCCCAAACAATCACAAGCATCGGCAGAATCAGTTTTCTGTGATATTCAAAACAGAGTACAATTTCTATGACACCCAAACTCTCTGACAGGAATTCTATTGAAAAGACCAGGGAGAAAACACCATAAAAACTAATTTAACCATTCTTTCTTAACAAATCAAAAGATTCATTGAATTGTTGAATTAAACAGAGAGTTGTGTCTAAAATAGATGTGGATCTGTGACCTAGGCTATGTAGTTATGCGTCTAAAATTGGATCTATGACCTAGGCTATGTAGCTATGTAGGCTATGCAGTGGGAATTTATTTCCTGCTAAACCCTACGACGGGCATTTCTAGGGTTTCTTCGAGCTTTCGCTTCTGAATTCGACAATCAACATGAAGGGCTGGGTCTTTCTCATGAATGTGTATATCTGGCTCTATAGGGTTTTACCGTGTAAGGATTTTGGCGGTGCCTCTCTATATGCAGGTTTTTGGCAGTTCCTCTCAACTGAATGAACCAGCGTCTCATAACATGCTTAATCTACCCACTCATAATATTTAATATCTACTGGTTATGCAACTCTTACAGATATTTCCAACCTCCTAGTTTAAGCAACTTCGGCTACATGCGGTTATGCAACTCTTATGGATATGGGACAAATGGCATGAAATGAGAAGAGGAGGAGCTCAATTGGGGGTTTCTAGAGACTTGTTACATGGAGAACCACCTAATACCTCACATGTGAACATCCTCAACACTTATGTGAACACAGACCGACACAGAGAACTAAAACTAACTCAATTGGCATAACTATTCTGCAATATACGTGTTCTGAAAATATATCATACAGATGTTCGTAAACTGCACCAAGAAACATATATTCTGTACTAACCTTTGATTTTCTATTTAATCTGCAAACTGGTTCTTAAAGAAAGCTACAAACTCCTCATTCTCTGCTGCAAAATCATGAGAAAAGCTACAAACTCCTCATTATCTGCTACAAAAGCGCCGGAAATCCTGCTCCAGCTCCTGTATATAAAATTCAACTTATCAGAAAAGGAAACGATGAAAAAGGGTTAGCAATGAATTTAAAAATAATTCAAGAAAATATTCCCAACTCACTCACTCACTCTGAATGCATTATTTGTTGATCAAGTCGGCCCTTCGACCACCAGTGCATATTCTCCTCAGGTTGAACTTTCTCTTTCAATTAACAAACACAAAAAACAAACATTTACACAGGACACAAAACAAACATTTACACAGGACCAACATTTACCACAAGACTACACATGACATTGATGCATACAACTGACACAGAACATTTATGGAGCGCTCCATAAGACACTGACAACTTTACATCAGACAGAGTGCTTGAGAGAGAAAGAACGCCCATGCTTAACCTGCAGATTCAACAGAGAAAACAAATTGTCAAGTTACATAAAATTACTCAATGCCTTTCCCTGGTTAACGAGTTGAATAAACAGAGAGATAGACAAACAAATTCAAGGGAACTGAAAATTACCCTCCATGGATAACCCACTCAGATCGCCCTGCTGCTGTTTTCGATCACCTCCTGTTCTTTCGTGAATTTCCTCATCTCATTTTCATTCATCAGGTCCGCCCCTCTTATTCTTCATTCATCATGTGCTGGAGTATATAATGATCACTGATACCTCTCATCCTTCATTCATCAGGCGTGCCCCTCTTCGTCTTTATTAATCATGCACGCTAGTGTATAATGGCTAGGGTATGCCTCAGTTTTATGCTTGCTTTTTGACCGTTTTGTTCAAATTTATTATTAACCAATCTTTTAATTACTATTCATTAAACCAATCTTTTAATTTCCATTCATTAAAACATCTTTTAACTCATTTATAATTTATGATATTTCTGTAGTTTTTTTGACAGGCGTTTCTCAGTTCTCTAGGTGTGCATAACGATGATTCCGTGAGAATAAATGTTAATGGTGCAAAGGCTGGCCCGTGTTATTGAGTGGAATATATGTATAATTTAAAATATTAAAAAACTTAAAATGATGGTAATTGGAAAATTCAAAATTTATTAAATTTATATAATATTTAAGAAAGACGGAGTGGAAAAATATGTAACAATAATAATTTAAATATAATAAGAATATTAATAAAACTTAAATGACATAACTGGAAAAATCAAATTTATAATATAATATATCTATAATATATATATAAATAATATATAAATATATATATATATAAATATATATATATATATAATTGTTAGTAAAGGCGAGTGCATATATGTATAATAATAATCTAAAATATATAAAATTATAAAACTAAAATAATATAATTCAACTTTAAATTTTATTAAAATTTAATTTAATATTTTAATAATAATATATATATAATAAATATATATATAATATATATATATATAATATATTATATATATAATATATATATATATATAAGTGTTCAAGTAAAAAGTATATTAAGACAATGAATTTATGTAGAATGAGAATTATTTAGAATTTTTAAGTAGAAGTGGATGTATTAGATTTCTTTCTAACATAATGTATAACATAGTATTGGAATAAATGGAACATGTCAAGTTGCTTTGGCTTTAGTGAATCGTGATTTCTCATCTTCATAAATTTCCTTTACTAATCATGCTACCAATTTTTAAATTTCACTATCTGATATGATAAAATGTATATATTAGGATGATACATGAAATATAGGTGGGAGTGAGACCTTTTCTCATCTTATCCAATCTTGGAACATCTAGATACATAACAAAGAGGGATAGTCACAACAAATTGTGGTTTATTGAAGATATTATATATCATATATTTAAATAATGCTATTATTGAAGAGATTATATAATAAACAACCCTTTCAATCTTTATTGCCATGGTGGATTTTATTGGCATTGGTTATTTTATCCAAAGTACCATCAAATTAATGCATTAACATACAATTGGATTTAATTCAAGTGGATCAAGGAATGATTATCATCCTCCCCACGTAGGTTCGGTTCCCACAAGTGACATGTACTTGAGCTCATATCAAGTATATTTCTCTAATGGATTTCATCCTTATTGTCAAATTCCCTTATAGCCTTAATAATCTAGGGTTTTCCCTACGTATCATCTTCGAAATGTTTGTAACATGGAAAAAAATACAATATATCACAGAAACCTATTTGCACTAGTTGCAAGCTAATTACTGGTTACTTGATCGATTAAGAGATATTTCCATATAGAACAATATTAAAACAAATTTTGATTACTTACAGTTGTCTTATATCATCATAGTTTGTTACATTGATCATTGTGATGTCTAATACAACATAAAGTGAGAGCATTAATAATGTGAGTAATGGAATTCAAAAACCAAAACACATCTCATGTCTTTTTCTTTCCTCCCCTCCTTATGAGAAATATATTTATATTCCATATAAGGAACATGCATGTTTTCATCCTCTAGGGACTAATCAGACTCGACAACAAATCCATTATAACAAACCTCAACATGTGGCTTGCAAGAGTTAAACCTAGGTGCGGAGCACAACAATTATTTCTCCCATCCACCTAAGATAAACCCAAATGGAAAAACATTCCTCTTAACTTATGTGAATAAAGTGAACAAGTTAAGTTATTTGTCTATTATAAACACCAAAAAACAATTGAAACAATGCCAAGTTTATACATGTAGATCCAAGAGAAGCTTCACCAACACCCTCAAAGTATGAAATGGTTACCATGTAACAAACAATAAAATTCTAAGGCTAAAAGGAATGGGAAATGGCATTATATACCTCGTATTAAAGGAAATATATTAGTTAAGTTATGTAATCAATATTTCATGTTTTCTTTGGTTTTAAAGAAAATAAAAAGGTTTCCAAGTAAAATTGGAATGGTTTCCATGGTGGAGAATGTTAATGCTTCTAGTGTAGCATAACTAATCATTATGGAGTTCAACTATCCTACATAATGCATCATATTTGTTATTTTAATAATGGTGTTCCTAGATGGGGGAGGTAGGAGCAAGAGGGGCATTATTCAACCCCAATGAAAAAATTGTGGCACAATTTTCATGGGGTCTTGGTCATGCGACAAACAACCAAGTGGAGTTTCTTTCTTTATGGAAGGGTCTAGAAACTTCTTTAGAAATATTTTAACATTATTCTAGTCTTCATTTATTCAATGATTATAATTCGTTACGTGGTCAAGGCTATGATGGAGTCAAGCTTTGATTTCCCTCTTATTCTCCAAAGGATTCTCTTAGTTGCCTCTCAATTTGAGCATATGGATATTTTCCATGTTTGCAGACAGTTGAATTCAGTGGCAAATGCTTTGGAAAATAAAGGCTCTATGTTGGGCAAAGAAAGATTATATTTGGATCAAGGAAATTTCAAAATCGTCTATATACCATAGTCATGAGGAGAGTTAAAAGACATATTCACTTTCATTCAAATTTTGATACATATGGAAATTTGTTCTGAAGTGGATATGGAACATCTTCCATCTGCTCTAAATGGTCTATGACTCTTGTTAAAAGGCTAAGTGGTATTGGGATTTGGAGATGTATTATTTTCTGACGTCGACCTTAAAAAGTTTCCTGTAGGTGTCCCATGCACCTTATTATGTGTCTTGATATATTTCCTCTCATCTGCAAAATGAAGCACAAGAATTGAGTTCATATTTGGTGGGAGCGACTTGAATTCAATATGACTATGGAGATTCTTTCTTTGAGAACGATGTAGGGCGAACCTGCAGTTAACCAGGATCTTCAATACCTGCCTATCAGCTGACTAACAAACTTCACACTAGCAATTTCAAGTCCTAAATATGGTCTACTTATTACCAACATACGATCAAAGTTCAACAACGAATGCGCCTAACATTATGGAGTCAATCATCAAATACATATAAGGGCACCTTTCCATTCATATAATCCTGGTTAGCACCGCAATTCTTTATAGTTCTGGAAATATTTCTCTAAAACTGCCACCTTCGATGCCATTGTTAAACGACTCTGAGCAATTTCCAACAAATCTCAGCTTTAATCGTGTAAATTTCAGGAAGATGTTTACGAATCCTTGCAAACTCCATACAATTCTGTGTGCTCCATACAAGTCACAGGTTTAACAACGATTAAATACAGTATTTGTTGCATAACTATTACATAGTTGTTGTCATACAAACCATCAAAGGAAACTCCCGAGAGCGAGTGTATAACCACGAAGCAGATCAACCCTTGATGCCGCAGATTGTTTATATGCATGACATTGCATAGCAAATACCGAGCATAGCGCCACAGAGCAACTGCCGCAGAACTTTATATGTGTGATAACACCGAGAAACCACTCAGCCGGAGAGTTTGTATGTATGGCGAGGTCACAAAGCAGCAAGACCACATATGTATATACCGCCAAAAACCACCCAGCTATATACGGAGAGGCCACAGAGTAGCAAGACCAAAGATATATATGGCGAGACCATCTATCAGATACCGGAGAGCAAACATCAAGCGGAGAATTAAGAAGGCGACCAAGCCTTCCAACACACAGTGAATTTATAAATTACATGCATAAGAAGGCACTTAACAAAATTAACAACACATCATAGTTCTCATCGATTTTCAGAGAACACCGAGAGGGATTTTTTTTCAATACTTTTGGCATCGAGCCTCTCTCAGATGAGATGAGAGCTCAGCTGCCCCTTTATTTATAATAATAATGGTTACATGCATAGGAATAGATCAGGCTTAGAAAAAACAGATTTTTTCTTTTTTTTACACAATGACTTAAAGCTTGAAGCTTTATCCTAATTTTAACTGAAAAATCATAGCAATCCTATCCCAATCCTAACAAAATACTAAAATTATCACACCCCTTCTTTATTCCATAT
Source organism: Pinus taeda (assembly GCA_000404065.3). Lineage (NCBI taxonomy): Eukaryota > Viridiplantae > Streptophyta > Pinopsida > Pinales > Pinaceae > Pinus > Pinus taeda. Next base: position 8,920 of record APFE030352196.1, read on the forward strand.
CTACACATGAAAAGGGTCTTGATGCTCCTGCATCAGACTCCCAAGGTTGAAAATGATCATGATCTCCTGATCATGTGGTTTGTGGTCGTGATCTTCCTGGATCCCATACCTTGTTTTGCAACCGTCCAAATGCTTTATTCCTTTGCTGCCACTGCATTTCTGTTGTCCTTTCCTCCATCTTCTTCTTTCTGTCAATCAGGTTCAAGTTCTGATTGATCTTGCTTGCTACTATTTCTATTTTCCTCCAATTTGATTGCTGCATCATCAGTTGCCATATTTCTTCAATTTCTATGTCCAGCTTGCTGCTGTTGTTCCCAATTTCTATTAATTTAGCTGCTACCATAGAAGCTGCTTTCGCTTCCGCCATAGATGTTGCTACCTCCCAAACTTCCTGTCCCTCTGCAGCATCCTTTGGCCCATCACCTGTAAACACAATCAAATTGTTATTATTAAAATCACAAGACCCACTAGTCTTATTTGTCGATTCAGTCACCAACTTTTCTCTCTGCAGCTTCAAGTCTTTTTCCGGACTCAAAAATTTTACATTGGCTTTCTCCTCAGCTTTCTCTGGCAATAATTCAGCGTGCTAATTTGTATTCACCAGGAGACAGTCAGCTAGTCTCACCTTCTTACCATCTTCTGCCTCATGACTATCCTTCATGAAAACTTCCCTGTTATATCCTAGATTCTCCAACCAGTATTCCAACAGTGCAATTTCCTTGTAGCATTGTTGAAGCATCACATCATCATTTACAGTCCCATTTATCTTGGCATCCTCTTTCTTATGTCCTCTACTATGGCTTTTTCCTGAACCTCTGCTATGACTATTAGTAGTCATCTTCTTCTCGTCCTTTCTTCACGATCTCCTTTGCAGCAAGCCTCTGCAACAGCTAGTCCTCCTGGCTGCAATCTTACCTCACTAAGCTCTCCTCACCTAGTCTTTTGGTAAGCATGGGTTCTCCATCCGGAACCTCTTCCTGAGCAACACCTTTGCTCCCTCTAGGCTTCTGCAATCTCCCACTCTCCTGAGAACACTTAAATTGTCCTCTCTATCCAATTCCTTATTGGATTCTTCAGGTTCACCGCCACTCTTCTGCAACCATAAACTTCAATGCATAAATTTCAAATCAAAAATTCATCTCACCTTCAAGATCTTGCATGATCTTGTCTTCGTTCCACTTCTGCAATCTTCTTCACTTGTGTATGCTTGCACATCAAATTTAAAAATCAAGGAAACATACTTCAGATGTATTCATTCAAAAACAGACTTCTTGAGCAAAGTATTCCCACTCTGATACCACTTGATGCAGGGCGAACCTGCAGTTAACCAGGATCTTCAATACCTGCCTATCAACTGACTAACAAACTTCACACTAGCAATTTCAAGTCCTAAATATGGTCTACTTATTACCAACATACGATCAAACTTCAACAACGAATGCGCCTAACATTATGGATTCAATCATCAAATACATATAAAGGCGCCTTTCCATTCATATAATCCTGTTTAGCACCGCAATTCTTTATAGTTCTGGAAATCTTTCTCTAAAACTGCCACCTTCGATGCCATTGTTAAACGACTCTGAGCAATTTCCAACAAATCTCAGCTTTAATCCTGTAAATTTCATGAAGATGTTTACGAATCCTTGCAAACTCCATACAATTCTTCGTGGTCCATACAAATCACAGGTTTAACAACGATTAAATACAGTATTTGTTGCACAACTATTACATAGTTGTTGTCATACAAACCATCAAAGGAAACTCCCGAGAGCGAGTGTATAACCACGAAGTAGATCAACCGTTGATGCCGCAGATTGTTTATATGCATGACATTGCATAGCAAATACCGAGCATAGCGCCACAGAGCAACTGCCGCAGAACTTTATATGTGTGATAACGCCAAGAAACCACTCAGCCGGAGAGTTTGTATGTATGGCGAGGTCACAAAGCAGCAAAACCACATATGTATATACCGCCAAAAACCACCTAGCTATATACGGAGAGGCCACAGAGTAGCAAGACCAAAGATATATATGGCGAGACCATCTATCAGATACCGGAGAGCAAACATCAAGCGGAGAATTAAGAAGGCGACCAAGCCTTCCAACACACAGTGAGTTTATAAATTACATGCATAAGAAGGCGCTTAACAAAATTAACAACACATCATCAATCTCATCGATTTTCAGAGAACACCGAGAGGGATTTTTTTCAATACTTTTGGCATCGAGCCTCTCTCAGATGAGATGAGAGCTCAGCTACCCCTTTATTTATAATAATAATGGTTACATGCATAGGAATAGATCAGGCTTACAAAAAAACAGATTTTTTCTTTTTTTTACACAATGACTTAAAGCTTGAAGCTTTATCCTAATTTTAACTGAAAAATCATAGCAATCCTATCCCAATCCGAACAAAATACTAAAATTATCACACCCCTTCTTTATTCCATATCTACACATGAAAAGGGTCTTGATGCTCCTGCATCAGACTCCCAAGGTTGAAAATGATCATGATCTCCTGATCATGTGGTTTGTGGTCGTGATCTTCCTAGAACCCATACTTTGTTTTGCAACTGTCCAAATGCTTTATTCCTTTGCTGCCGCTGCATTTCTGTTGTCCTTTCCTCCATCTTCTTCTTTCTGTTAATCAGGTTCAAGTTCTAATTGATCTTGCTTGCTGCTATTTCTATTTTCCTCCAATTTGATTGCTGCATCATCAGCTGCCATATTTCTTCAATTTCTATGTCCAGCTTGCTGTTGTTGTTCCCAATTTCTGTTAATTCAGCTGCTACCATAGAAGCTGCTTTCGCTGCCGCCGTAGATGTTGCTACCTCCCAAACTTCCTGTCCCTCTACAGCATCCTTTGGCCCATCACCTGTAAACACAATCAAAATTGTTAGCATTAAAATGACAAGACCCACTGGTCTTATTTGTCGATTCAGTCACCAACTTTTCCCTCTGCAGCTTCAAGTCTTTTTCCGGACTCAAAAAATTTTCATTGGCTTTCTCCTCAGCTTTCTCTGGCAATAATTCAGCATGCTGATTTGTATTCACCAGGAGACAGTCAGCTAGTCTCGCCTTCTTACCATCTTCTGCTTCATGACTATCCTTCATGAAAACTTCCCTGTCATATCCTGGATTCTCCAACCAGTATTCCAACAGTGCAATTTCCTTGTAGCATTGTTGAAGCATCACATCATCATTTACAGTCCCATTTATCTTGGCATCGTCTTTCTTATGTCCTCTATTGTGGCTTTTTCCTGAACCTCTGCTATGACTATTAGTAGTCATCTTCTTCTCGTCCTTTCTTCACGAGCTCCTTTGCAGCAAGCCTCTGCAGCAACTAGTCCTCCTGGATTCAACCTTACCTCACTAAGCTCTCCTCACCTAGTCTTTTGGTAAGCACGGGTTCTCCGTCCGGAACCTCTTCCTGAGCAACACCTTTGCTCCCTCTAGGCTTCTGCAATCTCCCACTCTCCTGAGAACACTTAAATTGTCCTCTCTATCCAATTCCTTATTGGATTCTTTAGGTTCACCGCCACTCTTCTGCAACCATAAACTTCAATGCATAAATTTCAAATCAAAAATTCATCTCACCTTCAAGATCTTGCATGATCTTGTCTTCGTTCCACTTCTGCAATCTTCTTCACTTGTGTATGCTTGCACATCAAATTTAAAAATCAAAGAAACATACTTCAGCTATATTCATTCAAAAACAGACTTCTTGAGCAAAGTATTCCCGCTCTGATACCACTTAATCGAGGGCGAATGTGCAGTTAACCAGGATCTTCAATAATTGTCTATCAGCTGACTAACAAACTTCACACTAGCAATTTCAAGTCCTAAATATGGTCTACTTATTACCAACATACGATCAAAGTTCAACAATGAATGCGCCTAACATTATGGAGTCAATCATCAAATACATATAAGGGCGCCTTTCCATTCATATAATCCTGGTTAGCACCGCAATTCTTTATAGTTCTGGAAATCTTTCTCTAAAACTGCCACCTTCGATGCCATTGTTAAACGACTCTGAGCAATTTCCAACAAATCTCAGCTTTAATCGTGTAAATTTCATGAAGATGTTTACGAATCCTTGCAAACTCCATACAATTGTGCGTGCTCCATACAAGTCACAGGTTTAACAACGATTAAATACAGTATTTGTTGCATAACTATTACATAGTTGTTGTCATACAAACCATCAAAGGAAACTCCCGAGAGCGAGTGTATAACCACGAAGCAGATCAACCCTCGATGCCGCAGATTGTTTATATGCATGACATTGCATAGCGAATACCGAGCATAGCGCCACAGAGCAACTTCCGCAGAACTTTATATGTGTGATAACGCCGAGAAACCACTCAGCCGGAGAGTTTGTATGTATGGCGAGGTCACAAAGCAGCAAGACCACATATGTATATACCGCCAAAAACCACCCAGCTATATACGGAGAGGCCACAGAGTAGCAAGACCAAAGATATATATGGCGAGACCATGTATCAGATACCGGAGAGCAAACATCAAGCGGAGAATTAAGAAGGCGACCAAGCCTTCCAACACACAGTGAATTTATAAATTACATGCATAAGAAGGCACTTAACAAAATTAACAAAACATCATCAATCTCATCGATTTTGAGAGAACACCGAGAGGGATTTTTTTTCCAATACTTTTGGCATCGAGCCTCTCTCAGATGAGATGAGAGCTCAGCTACCCCTTTATTTATAATAATAATGGTTACATGCATAGGAATAGATCAGGCTTACAAAAAACATATTTTTTCTTTTTTTTACACAATGACTTAAAGCTTGAAGCTTTATCTTAATTTTAACTGAAAAATCATAGCAATCCTATCCCAATCCTAACAAAATACTAAAATTATCACACCCCTTCTTTATTCCATATCTACACATGAAAAGGGTCTTGATGCTCCTGCATTAGACTCCCAAGGTTGAAAATGATCATGATCTCCTGATCATGTGGTTTGTGGTCGTGATCTTCCTGGATCCCATACCTTGTTTTGCAACCGTCCAAATGCTTTATTCCTTTGCTGCCGCTGCATTTCTGTTGTCCTTTCCTCCATCTTCTTCTTTCTGTCAATCAGGTTCAAGTTCTAATTGATCTTGCTTGCTGCTATTTCTATTTTCCTCCAATTTGATTGCTGCATCATTAGCTACCATATTTCTTCAATTTCTATGTCCAGCTTGCTGCTGTTGTTCCCAATTTCTATTAATTCAGCTGCTACCATAGAAGCTGCTTTCGCTTCCGCCATAGATGTTGCTACCTCCCAAACTTCCTGTCCCTCTGCAGCATCCTTTTGCCCATCACCTGTAAACACAATCAAATTGTTAGTATTAAAATCACAAGACCCACTGGTCTTATTTGTCGATTCAGTCACCAACTTTTCTCTCTGCAGCTTCAAGTCTTTTTCCGGACTCAGAAATTTTACATTGGCTTTCTCCTCAGCTTTCTCTGGCAATAATTCAACGTGCTGATTTGTATTCACTGGGAGACAGTCAGCTAGTCTCGCCTTCTTACCATCTTCTGCTTCATGACTATCCTTCATGAAAACTTCCCTGTCATATCCTAGATTCTCCAACCAGTATTCCAACAGTGCAATTTCCTTGTAGCATTGTTGAAGCATCACATCATCATTTACAGTCCCATTTATCTTGGCATCCTCTTTTTTATGTCCTCTACTGTGGCTTTTTCCTGAACCTCTGCTATGACTATTAGTAGTCATCTTCTTCTCGTCCTTTCTTCACGATCTCCTTTGCGACAAGCCTCTGCAACATCTAGTCCTCCTAGCTGCAATCTTACCTCACTAAGCTCTCCTCACCTAGTCTTTTGGTAAGCACAGGTTCTCCATCCGGAACCTCTTCCTGAGCAACACCTTTGCTCCCTCTAGGCTTCTGCAATCTCCCACTCTCCTGAGAACACTTAAATTGTCCTCTCTATCCAATTCCTTATTGGATTCTTCAGGTTCACCGCCACTCTTCTGCAACCATAAACTTCAATGCATAAATTTCAAATCAAAATTTCATCTCACCTTCAAGATCTTGCATGATCTTGTCTTCGTTCCACTTCTGCAATCTTCTTCACTTGTGTATGCTTGC
>APFE030352203.1:0-72160 GCA_000404065.3 Pinus taeda
ATATATATATATATAAACAAACATCAGATAAAAACTATTCATTCATAAAGATGATGGCCGATGATACTGCACGAGGTTCATCCATGTTAGACAGCCAACAAACCATATTTTGCCACACTAAATTACGGTCCGTTATCATGAGTTGAATGATTTCCACTACAACGAATGGTCCATTATCATGAGTTGCATGATTGCCAATGATCTGAAAATGGGGCTCTTAGGCTTCTTGTCTAACTTACAAGAACCTCTCCCACTTCTAAAGCTTGAAATATTCCCAAGTCTTCATGATTACCAATGCGGAATTAATAATATTCTTGAAATTATAGGTGTATGCTTATATTTATTGTTGGATGTTTATGTGCTTTAAAATCTATTGTTTATGTTGATATGTAAATACATACAATAAATATTAATGTAGTAAGAAACAAAACACACAAAACAACCATTTAATTTGAAGTTCACCCAAAACTCTTGGGCTATGTCTCCTTGGTCTCTAGTCAACTCGACTAGGCTCTCTAGGATTATGATAGCAGTTCTTTTACAAGTCTTTGACTCAACTCCATCGATTTACATAGAATACACAGGGATTACTTTACCATGTCATCCCCTGGCTCTTGAAGCTTTTGCTCTTGGCTCTGGCTCTTAGCTCTTGATTCTGGCTCTTGGCTCCGACTCTAGCTCTTGGCTCTTGGTTTTGGATCTTGGCTCTTGGTTCTGGCTCTTGGCTCTGACTCTTCGGCTCTGGCTCTAGCTCTTCGGCTCTGGCTCTAGCTCTTCGGCTTTGGCTTCTTTGGCTCTTTGCAACCTTTAGCTCTCTAGTTTTTCACTTGAACTTCATCTGACACCAAAGTCTCCCTCAACTTATCTACGCAATAGCTCTACGGCTCTGCAACTACTTTCAACATCATGTTTCTAGCTTCAGCTTGCTCTCAATTGAGCTCTCTACAGTTATCGCTCTCTAGCTCTCTACAGCTATCAACTCTCTTTTCCTTTGCTTTTTGTCTAGCCTTTCACGCTCTCGTGCTCTCGTCCATTCGTAATCCTGAGGAATCATCCCTAGAAAATTCACCTCCAACCTTTCGTGGCTTCTCTTTGCCTCTGTCAGCTCTGTGGCTATGGGATGTTACATCATGAGCTATCGAGCTCCGCTATCTATATAGCACTGGTAGTTACTACATTTTTGCGAGCGACTTTGCATATCAATGGATTTGGAGCTCTCTGCAACTTCTGTAGCTCAAACTCCATAGGCTTCCAAAACCATCGACCTCTCGCCTTGCATGGCACTTTGGCTTTTGAGGTAGTCTTCTGGTTTTGTGGGTTCGACAGTCGTTTTCTTTGCACATAATCATTCTCTCAGGCTCTTTGTCTTCTCTACTCCGTGTCAGCTAGGCTAGCCATCGGGCTTTGTGGTTTCGTGGCTAAAAAATGCATCATTTTCCTATAAAAAATCTACTCCCAGCATGGCAAGATGATCAGGGGCCATCACAGAGGAATCGGGACCTTCCTGTGCAGAAATCCCACAAACGGAACCTTTTTTCCAATACACACAGATAGCTAAAAGATACAGTATCAGGCGCTGATTTCCAAACTTGAAATTCCATCAAATCACCCCTAAAATCCCTATCGGGCCCACCTTCCATTTCATAGCACAATCACTTTGGCGGCATGGCCAATGGCCAAAAATCCATTAAAAGGGAAATACATTGAAAGGTCCAAAATTTCTGGACTTCAAAAATTATGAAATCGAGCTTATGATCCCTCTCGGATCTGGACTTTATCGCTAATAGCAGGTCACGATGCCTAATTACCAAGTGTATTGGGGACCACTGATTTCTCGATTGCCGATCATCTTGATTTCCGATCGATCGATCGTCCCGATCACCGATATCGCAATTGTTAATCGCTACGGTTGAGGGGTCTGTCCTTGGGTTATATGCATATGCTAACGTTGATCACTGACGCCGATAATCAACCATCACTACATCGTAATCACATTATCACAGGGGTCTCGGTTCTGGCGCTTTACTCCTCTGATCACCCGCTCACTGATTGCTTTAGTCGCATATTGCTCATCATGAATCCTTCATGTCTTTGGCTCATGTCCTTCCTTTTGGAAGTAATGCGATGTGACATATCTAATGCGATATTTCTATTGCACCTTAGGACTTGCACTCCGATGAATATTTAAGGGCTTTATGTTAAAAAACACATTTTTTTCGTAAGTCCCATTTAATAAGAAATTGCCTCCTTTTCTAAGGAAACTGGGCATCTTCCTTAAGTGATAACTTCTGCATCTGAAGTCCATTTTCACCCATTCTAGTTGGGTTGGATTTAGAATGAAGGGTATATGCAATGAGACTATTTATGAGAGCATCCCGTGACTTTCGTTTTCCTCTGATTACAAAGTATGTGTGCCATTTGGCACCTTTCACCTCTTATATGAAGTGTTTTAGACTTAGAGGTTTATCGAGTATCCATTTTTGGATCACACCTCCCCATTGAGAGAACGTTTGGTCTACAAAATACTGATATACTGATCTGAAAAGAAAATGAGAGTGACTCACCCTCTTCCTTCAACCTCCCTACACTTTCCTTTGATAGTGCCTCTAAACCAAAGTTTCTAACCACTTCCCTTCTTGGATGGGCTGGTCTTCTTGGGAAGAATTATCTTCCTCCTTGCCTTTCTATAGAACTTCTTTTGAACTCGTCATAGAAGGTGGTTTTAACTTTTTTTCCTTGATCATTGATCCAAGGTGGCTCAAACAAAGGTGAAGTACATCACTTGTGCTTCAATGATTGCCTTGAGGTCCTTCGGGATAAGGGGAATGCCTTCAGCCCTTCTTCCTTCCTGTCCTCTCCTAGACTTAGCTATCCATAGCTTTTCCCTTCACCTTTGCAAACTCAAACAACATTGAATTTACAAACAAGCATAGATCAATGAGACAATCAGTCCTTGACTTCCTAACACCCTTTAGATAAGCAATCTCTGCTCTGTCAATCAAGCATTCTGATATAGCCTTCTTAAAGGTGTGGTTAATCAATCTTAAGCTCTGATACCACCTAAACTAAAAAAGGCACTCTTAGGATTCTTATCTAACTTACAAGAACATCTCCCACATCCGAAGCTTAAATATTCTCAAGTCTTCATGATTAACCAATGCGGAATTAATAATATGCTTGAAATTATAGGTGTATGCTTATATTTATTGTTGGTTGTTTATGTGCTTTAGAATCTGTTGTGTATGTCGATATGTAAATACATACAATAAATATTAATGTAACAAGAAACAAAATACACAAAACAACAATTTAATTTGGAGTTCACCCAACACTCTTGGGCTATGTATCCTTGAGCTCTAGTCAACTTGACTAGGGTCTCTAGGATTATGGCAGTAGTTCTTTTACAAGTCTTTGACTCAACTCCATCGATTTACATAGAACATGACGGGCTTACTTTACCATCTCATCCCTTGGCACTTGAAGCTCTAGATCATGGCTCTCACTCTTGGCTCTTGATCCTGGCTCTTTGCTCTAACTCTGGCTCTTGGCTCTTGGTTTTGGCTCTTAGGTCTAACTCTAGCTCTTGGCTCATGGTTTTAGCTCTTGGCTCTGACTCTTCAGCTCTCGCTCTTTGGCTCTGGCTTCCTTGACTCTCTACAACCTTTAGCTCTTTGTCTTTGCACTTGAACTTCATGTGACTCCAAAGGCTCCCTCAGCTGCTCTGTGCAATAGCTCTCTGGCTCTGCAACTGCTTTCAACATCGCGCTTCGAGCTTCAGCTTGCTCTCAATTGAGCTCTCTACAACTATCACTATGTGGCTCGCTGTAGCTATTGGCTCTCAGTCCCTTCACTTTTTGTCCAGCCTTTCACGCTCTCGGGCTCTTGTCCATTCCTAATCGTGAGGAATCATCCCTCGAAAATTAGCCTCTAACCTCTAGTGGCTTCACTTTGCCTTTGCCAGCTCCACGGCTACGGGATGTTACAGCGTGAGCTCTTGATCTTTGTTGTCTCTCCAGCACTACTGGCTACTACATTTCTTTGAGTGTCTTTGTGTACCAGCATTGTCTTTATTTTGGGCCTTTAGCTTTGGAGCTATCTACAACTTCTGTAGCTCAAACTCCATGGGCTCCCAAAACTGTCACCCTATCACCTTGCATGGCCCTTTGGCTTTTGAGGCAGCCTTCCAACTCTGCGGCCTCCATAGCCATTTTCTCTCTACATAATCATTCTCTCCAGCTCTTTGGCTTCTCTGCTCCGTGTGAGCTAGGCTAGCCATTTGGCTCTGTGGATCCATGGTTGCAAAATGCATCATTTGCCTATAAAATGCTTGCTTGCAGCATGGCGTGATGATTAGGGGCCTTTACAGAGGAATCAAGACCTTCCTGTGTAGAAATCCCATAAATGGAACATTTTTCCCAATACATAGAGCTAATCAAAAAATACACTATCACGTGCTGATTTATGGACTTGAAATTCCATCAAATTGCCCCTAAAATACCTATCGGACCCACCTCCCATTCCATATCGCAATCATTTTGGTGGCATGGTCAATGGCCAAAAATCCATGAAACGGGAAATACATTGAAAAGTTTGAAATTATGGACTTAAAAAATTATGAAATTGGGCTTATGATCCCTATCAGGTTTGGCCTTTATCGCTAGTCACAAGTCGCGCTGCCCAACAGCCAAGTGTATGAGGGACCATTGATCTCCTGATTTCCGATCACTCCGATTGCCGATTGGCTGATCGCCCGAATCGCCGATATCACAATCCTTAATCACTACAACCTAGGGGTCCATCCTTGGGTTATATGGATATGTCGACGCCAATCGCCAACACTGATAATCAGCCATCACTCCATCACAATTGCGTTGTTGCAGGGGTCTTGGTTCTGGCGCTTTGCTCCCCCAATCTCTTGATTTTCGATCACTTTAATCGCATATCGCTCATCGTGAATCCTTCATGCCTTTGGCTCAAGTCCTTCCCTTTTGAAGTAATGCGATGGGACATCTCTGATGCCATATTTCCATTGCACCTTAGGAATTTCATTCCAATGAATATTTAAGGGATTTATGTTAAAAAACACATTTTTTTCCTAAGTTCCATTTAATAATAAATCACCTCCTTTTTCAAGGAAACTTGGCATCTTCCTTAAGAGATAACTTATGCATGTGAAGTATGTTTTTCCCCATTCAAGTTGCATTGGATTTAGAATGAATGACTCTCTGCAATGAGACTATTTATGAGAGTAGCCTGCAAATTTCATTTTCTTCTGATTTACAAAGGATGTGTGCCATTTGGCACCTTTCACGTCTTATATGAAGTCTTTTAGACTTAGAGGTTTATCTAGGATCCATTTTTGGATCAGCCAATACAACGAAATATGAATGCAAGAGTTAGGAGGCGGATTAGTGAGCCAATAATTCGAAACGCGTGGTCGAGATTGACCAAAACCTCGTGATATTTGCATCAAGGCAGGTCGCATCAAGGAAGTGGAGGTTGGGTGGTGATCACAACACATTGGGCACAAGATCATAGTAAGGGAACACCATCTCCATGCACAGAGCTCACAACACAGGTTGACTCTAAGTTTATTAGTCTACGGGGTAAATTATTTAATGCAAGGCTAAATCATTTATCATTGGAAGGCTACAATGAGAAAGGATTTTGATGTAGGGAAAGATCCTTCCTCTAGTGGATGTCGAGAAGCGATTTTGTATTCTTTAGATCCAAAAGGCCAAATAGTAGCTCCTTGCAAGTTGAATCTATAGCCCAAGTCTCATTACTATTCAAAGGCTAGTTGTAAACTGAGATCTACAATTATTAGCAGGCTAAGACCCAAAATTTATCTTGTATTGCAGTCGAGATCAAATTTTCAGAGATCTAATTGCATTGAGATCCAAATTGTGGGCAATCGAGAATAATACTAGGTAGACTAGCCAGTTCAATATTTGATACAACCTGCTGAAGGACCCCATTTTTGGAGGGTGTCAACACATCGTCGTGGGAAGGGGTGCTCAAAAGAGATTGTCTGTAGTGAGTTCAAGAGATCGTTCAACAACAACAAAGACCATCTTGTCCTTGAAGCCATATTACAACTCTTTGAAAATATCTCAAGTCTTGTGATAATGGACCTGGTCAAATCATAGTGCCTTGAAGGAAGTGAGTATGGGGACCTGGTTTCATAGGAACCATGGTTTAAGCTACAAAACGAAGGCGTTGGATCAAATCAGCATGAGCGAAAATACCGGACTACACACGACCACTGGAAGATCCTAAAGTCATCCTCGTTAGGGCCAGTTATACAAGGATCATCCACTAATTGAAGGTATGCTAGGCATAAGGGCCATAATAGATTTGTAGCAGGCCCATAGTAGGAGGGCTTTCCCCAAAAGACAAAGGTTGAGGTGTGAGATCTAGAACTAAAAGAAGCTAACCCCATTCTAGGTGCACAACACCCCACTTCAAGAGGAGACAGGGTTGGCTGCTATGACCAAGTTGAGGGCAAACCTAGTGAGTGCTTGGTGGTGGAAATATAAGCGTATATATTTTTATTTTTTTATTTTTTGATTGGATATATAAGGAGGATTATAAGGAGGGTTTATTAGCATAAATATATTAAATTCAATTTTAAAAAAAAAAGACTGAGTTATTTGTTTTTGTAAAAAAGGGGTTGGAGATAATGTTTTTTTTTTTTTTTGCGATTAGTTTGAGGACATAAGGGTTTTTGGGTATTAAATCAATAAATAAAACACAATGAAGAAATAATCATTTCTAAGTTTGTGGCTATAGTATTTTTGGGAAAAAAAAAATTCAAAATATTTGGGAAGGCATGATTAACACAATCTCTGTATAGTGTATTCTTACATAATTTCTTGCTTTCATATGGGAGAAGATGGATCATCTTGAAAATACCTTGGAAAACACTTAGAAACTTCTTGATGAACTAGTGAAAATATATGGTCTTTTACACAAGAATACCTCCTTAGACCAAAATGATAGTCAAAGAAGCAAACCATTCTCAAAAAGAGTCCATGCCATTCTGCAACAAAATTTCCCGTGGGAAGAGAAGGAAGGACAAGGAAGAGGGGTTAAGCTCTTCCCACTTGGATCTGAATTGCAACGAAAAAAGTGAGTCATACAACTTCATAATTTGGAGGAATTAGACACATGTCTATCTATGGTGGGGTAGCTAAAATGGAATAAACTTAATTGGGCACTCAAGCCATCCATGTTTGCATTGATACAACCCAAACTTGAGGAGCATCCTTGTGAAGAATTCAGGCTCACAATTGCTTCTTGTCTCAATAGGATCATAGTTGTAACATCACCACAACTACCTTGCAATAATGATATCATGAGGGAGATACTGCAATGAATAGTAGAATCCCTTCAAGGATTGAACAACATCATGCCTCATACCTTTAAGAAACGACACAAAATCTTAGAACTCATGACAAAGTTCAGCTTTGGCACATTCATGTTGAATCTTCAATGTGAGGACTTGATATTTTAGGTGTTCTAGAACTTTTACACCATCATTACATCAAATCATCGAGATAGTATCAAAACAAGAAAGAAAAATATTATGCCCTTGCTCCTAGAAGGAGATGGTGACATCTCCAAGATAGTAAGATCCAACCTATTGGTCATTTGCAGGAAGGAAGTAATTGTATCATTATCCGCCTATGATCTAATCGAGAAATTTGTCATTCAAAAGATAAGCTTGACAAAACGATGTTGACTAAGAAGGAGCTTAAAGGGATTAATGGACGAAGCAAGAACAAAGGTAGTAAAAGATGCAACAAGAATGAACCAAGGAGAGGACTATGCTTTATCTCCAAGGGACCTCGCACGCTTGACCATTCATGTCTAGGTGATAGGAAGGAGACAACAAGGAAAAAAGAAGAAGATATTTCTTTAGATCATGTAGAGTCTACTATAGATGTGTCTATTAATTTTTAGGATGGTGAGAAGAAACGCAATGTTTTTGAGATAGACATCGAGGACAAGCCGATGATAATGAGTGAGCATGACAAACTACATGGGGAAAGGAAGGAGGTAGTTCCTCCTAATGATATGGTAGACTCTTGTAGAACCGGGTCCACATATATCTAGGAGGATATGCATAACGAGTATTAGAAATAAAGTGTAAGTAAGGGTCCACCAATGAATCCATATTTGAAAACTAGAGAGGATGGAAAACATATTTCCCCCAGAGGTGGAGAAGGCCAAGAAAAAGACATTTTAGGAGACTTAAGCAAGGAGCGAGTGGTGGAAAAATGATATGATGATCATGATGATAAGGGGTAGCATGAAAAATGTAGTATGTAGGATAAGCCATTTCTAGAGAGTCGGTCAAAGGTTCAAGATGGAGTTATGATAGTTGAGCATCTAGTGAAAACAAATACGGAGGAATTGAGTGTGGCACCAAAAATTCCAATAGAGGACTTTTGGGTAAAGATCATGCATTTCAAGATAGACCTTATGATGTTGAAGCACATAGTATAGACAATCGTAGATGCTATCTTACAAGAGAATAGGAAAATTGAGGAGCTCATATGGTTATGTTCCGAATCACCAACCAAGTTATCTAGTGTTGAGGAATGACTTAAGTCCCTCACAAAGAAGCAAGAGGAGTACAATTCAGAGTTCCAGAGAAGCCCTCTACAAGAGTACATAGATTAGGCTTGCAACACTACGAGCCCACCTTTATATATTGGGGAGAGCAAGGAAGAGTTCTCTAAATAGATCATGTTGAGTGACTAGTTGGAGTAGCATGAGTGTGGCATCGAGCAACATCACCATGGTAGATTTGTTCCATGTGGAGTTATTCATCCTTGTCATGGCATGGATTAGCGAGAGATTATGAGTTGGTACTCTATTGATGGGATGATTCTTAGGAGGATACTCTTAGCCAAGGGCATATCGTAGAAGGGGCCTTTAGGCACACGAAGTGGATGGTTGAGGTGGTATCATATCCTATGTGTTTGAGAACATAGGTGGAATTGGGATCCACTTGGATCTATTAAGGCCACGATTGGTTGGAGGATTGTTTTGGATCCACGTATTGAAGGATCCATAATCATTTAACATGGAGGCATGGGATAAAACACCAATTTTTATGGGATCTCAGTATCCATGTACACATGTTCTATTGTGAGTAAAATTGGATTGTTTAAGGACAAGTAGTCTTTGGGTCGGAGGATTTGTAATAGTCCCTTTTTGGTATGGTCAAAGTGCACAGAATCTAACCATGGTATTCACCATGGCATTTTCCCATTGTATTTTCCTTCATTTTTTGAGGGAAAACTATAAAATTAAGTTTCTAGAGAGTCCATCAAGACAATAAAAAGGGCTAGGAGCCATACATTGGGATCATCACTAGCTTTTCTATCTTATTGTGTTTTGTTCAGAACTTGGTGTGGCGAGTTCTAAGTTGATCCCTTGATGAAAAACCCGCAATGACATTAGTGTGGTGGATCCATCCAAAATTCACAAGTGGACTTTAGTGTTTTAGAGTAGTCATTGTTGAGCAATGATACATGCTATTGGTAGGGGCTTCGGTATGTCTTTTATGAGCATGCATCTTGTTTTCAGTTATTAATATAAATAAGAGGGTGCATTTTCAGATCCCTTTTGGTTCGTTGTTTTTTATTGCGAGAATTTTTATTAGAACACCTAAGTGTGATAGATCTTTTTTAAATTTACTATTTTGGATCTTACAAATTATGCACAAAAAACTGAAAATAAATTACTAAAGAGGTGTCGTCCACGAGTTGTCCTAAGTAAAATTTATGGAAAACAACTAATTTTAAATCAACAATATCTCCCTCATCCACACACTAATTCAACTAATTGTCTTTTGAAATTGGGTATCTTTTCACACAGAATTTGAATATGCTATTTTAGTTTTGTGAAATTTTCACCAAAATTTCGAGATTTGATCTACAAACTCATTGCCCAAACAATTCTTGCAAATATGAAAATAGATAAATAAATAAAATCTTTCCACTCTATCGAAGAAAGTGTTATGATACCACTTGTAGTATATCTGACCTAAAAATATATCAACCATGGCAAATATTCCCAAGAAATAACACAAGAATAAAATAAAATGATTCTCTTTACTAATATCTAACACTTAAGGTAGGGTAACACCATACAACTACTCCTTAAGGAAGGAGATCACTCCACAAACCATACGATTGTCAATACAACAATACTTGACATGTCTCAATAAAGAGTCTCTAACACCTATATAGGCTTCATACATACAATACCATGGGTCTCACAATACTATACATGAAATACTATGGGTTTGTCACATTATTTTCTAAATACTTGTGGTCCATCACATTATGCAAGTTAACCACTTTATTTATTAATAATGGTACATTTGTTTATCATGATCACATTATTACATTACATTATTCCCTTGGGTACCTCCATGTTTACATGATATTATCCACCCTAGGTATACTACAACAAGTCAAAAATGCTTGAAGTTTTGTGAAATCTCTTTTTTGTCATTATAGCTATGAATGATTGTCACAAGAAAGGAAAAGAGCCATTGAAAAGCGGTTGAATATTTAGTAGCCTGTAGGCTTGGAGCTTCCCCTTCTTCACCTTTTTATCCCTTTCATAGTTGTTTTGTAGCTTGTCCCATACATGCTTTGGAGACTTGCATCGTATCACCTTAATAAGTTAATGCTCACTAAGTCCAACCAAAATAACATTTTTGGCCTTAGCATCGTTATGATATGCTCTCTTCCCATAAATATCTGTAAGAATATTACCAATAATTATTTATCATGACACCATACTGGCATATACATCAACACCCAAGCTCATCAAATTTCATTGCATCCTTATCTTCGACAATGCAAAATCCTCTTAGTAAAAACCATGAATTTTAACATCTTATGTAGCCATGATCCTCTTTCAATTCTCCTTTCAGTGGTTATGTTGTAATCAAAGGAGTTGGATCTGAAACCACTTGTTAGAAGTTAGCAACAATGAAGGGGGTGAATCATTATTGCACAAATATTACAAATTTTAAGAAAAGTAAAACTTTTTAGGAATGAGGACTCAACAACACATGGACCAAATAAGGTACAAAAAAAAAATCACATGGAGAAACTAATATTTTAGGTGGAAAACTTCATGGGGTAGAAAACCACCTAACTGTTTTCTTACTTCTTCTTCTCCATTAATTCAAAAATCTTCTCAATTAAAATATACAACCACTACTAGTAAAAGAGCCACTACTCGGTAATAATGAAATTTTTTAGCCACAACCAACTAGGAGCCACAACTCCTACAAAAATAAGGCAAGCATCCACTTTCTTAAGGCCACAACCTCAACAAATAAATAATTCTTAGGTTTACAAGGAAATTATCAATTGATACAACAATTGCAAATGTAGAAGTTGTAGATAACCCTTCAGCTTCCACTAAAACACTTTTCTAAAAGCTAGAAAAATTCTTCATAATATTTCTCTTCAATCAATGCAAAAAAGTCTAAATAACATCTTTCATCTAATCTCTGAAAATTTTGGTACAACCACTAAATACAAAGTGTTATCAAGTTAACAAAAAATGCATATTATCTCTAACACACACAAAAGAGCCAACTAGAACTCCTCATAACATTCTTCTATAAGTAATTTTATAGAGTGGTTAGATTAGATAATGGAAACAAAATAATCAAGCACTCAACAACTATGTTCATACAGTGAACTTGGTTTGGTTCCTCCTTCCACTACCTTCATGGAAAGAGAGAGATTTTCCCATGTTGATCATCTTCTAGGAGAAAGACTAACTTCCTAAAATTATTTGACCAAAAACCAAGTACAAAAACCAATGGAATTGCCCCTCGCAATTACTAGATGTGCTCACATTTCAAGAATTCCATGTTCAACCATCATAGTGGGGATGAAACATGCTCCCATAGAGGATACTCATTGGGATAGTACAGACATGCCAACAAGGATAACTACATATTAGATATGTCCACCACTTACCTAGAGGGTGGCTTAACACTTCTTCTTTGTAACCTTAGCCTACAAATTTTGGAGCTTAATTTCATTAAATTAGGATGTAAGACTTAGAAAATATTAAAACCATAAAGGAGCATACACAAAAATGAGTACAAGGCAAATTATTACCACCATAAAAGAGCATAATGTTGGAAACCTAATCCTTTATGGGTTGGCATGGAATGTGAACAACCACAAGTTCACGAGACCACTTGAAATATGAATCTAACGGTCACACCAATATACTATGTATATGTATTACTGTGAATAATAGAGGCAACTAAATGTTTATCATTCATATTCTGCCTTTGCCATGTATATGTTTAACATGGTATGCCAATTCTGGCCCTACTCAAATCTGCCACTAATTTGTGGTCTTTCTTGTGCATTTCAGTCCTACACTTCTAAGCTACATTCCAGGTGAATTTACAGCCCAAATATGAGCCATTGTTTTTAGTTATGTCATTTGGGCTCACTGCCCATAACACTCTGTTAATTCGTTGTTTGTTGGTTCTTCCATTCAGATATGTAATCAAACCCTAAATTTTCTGCAGTTATTCGTGAGAAGTTAGAACTCTGTCAACCGAACTGTGTGGCTTGACAAAATGTTCTGTGACATCCCTGTCTATGTAACCGTCACGAACATTAATTTTTCCACCACTATCAGGTGTGTAATTTCCAATCTAAAAATTCTACCCTAACACTCCAATAAGCAGGAAAAATCCTCATTGGCCATTTTCCCTAGATCGAAATTGCCAATCTTGTTTCGAAGTTTCTGGTTAGGCAAATGTTCTTGGCATCGATCCTTCATTTGAGTCACTAGGAAGCTTGTTCCCATATGCATTCAAAGTATCCCATTTGCAGAGGCACTATAGATATTCGCAAGGATACCTGCTTGCATCTTGGAATCGTTCTTGTCTTTTCATTTCTTGAATAGCTTGTAAGGGCCGATGCATTTGGAAATCTGCAACGAATCCATGGTTAGTGCATCATTGAAGGGAGGATCATCTTGTTCATTGTCTTAGACCGATTACATAAAGATACTTTGTGTAGGGTGCATCTAAAGCACTTAAACTGAATTATGCTATGTTGAATTCATCGTGCCTACAAATTGTGTTAGATGCATATGGTCCTACTTGTTGGATTGACTATACGGTGAATTCTGTGGCATGGATACTCGTATGTGCATACCAATTAAAAAACATTATTTACTCTTCAAGGCCACACTTGGTACACTCCATAAAGTTCGCATATGCGTTTGTGAATTTCCATAAAGTTTTATGAGATATGTGCAAACTTTGTGTTATCCTATGCTATGTTTGAAGGTTGATCTGTGTTGATCGATTTGTTAAATGTTGATATGTTGCTTTCAATGAAGAACGGGTTTACCTTTTGTTGTTGGTCAAATGCTCAATGGGTAGAGGGAGATATTATTACGTTGATGTCTGAGCTGCACAGATCTGAGCATTGTTGAGCACCTTCCTATCCTTTGGCATTGTTGCATATCCTCGTGTATGAGGAAGAATACAACTATGTGTTAAATGGTAGCTCTTGCTTTTTTACTCTCCGCCTTGGGCTCACGGTTTACGGAAATGCACTTTGTAGGTGTTGAGGACTCCCATTCGGCATTACTCAAGGTTGTTACGACCATGTTATTTCTTCTGCATTGATTAAAGCAGCCACCTGGTGTTAGATGGCCTATCCTGATATGTCATATGAGTGTGTGCCATTGAATTAAGGTTTATATGTGCGATATATCAGCGTATCTATATTGCAATTAGTTGGGATTTTTCTAGTCTTGTTAGAGTCCCGAGTATTTATTTTTCTTAGAAAATGGACACACTTAATGGAGTATTAAAGTTATTAAATATTTTAATACACTACATTAGGCATGGTATAATGAAAATCAACAAAGACACTCTCTCACATTGTGACCTCTCTACAAAATGCACAAGAAAATATTCATTTTTTGCAGTTCTACTGATAAGAAATTCAGTAGATTTGTCATTCTAAATTGTCTTCTGCTCAAAACAATCCTTTGTTCAAGGTTAAAACAAACAGCCATCAATAACTCAGAAAAGTTGAGGTTGACTCCCATCTTGTGCCCATTCCAGCAACATATTTGCATACAGATGTAAATGTTAGGTCTGCACTTCCCTAGTCCATCATTAGAGTTTAGGAATGGCTTTTCCATAACAATCACATAATAGGTCTTAGATATGACAAGGAGGAATCCTTTCATATTTGACATTACTCAAAGCCCAAAGCCCATCAAGTTTAAGAGTGCTAGATTTCTTCATGACAACTGAGCTTCAATTGTTTCAGATTTTGGTCCTCTTCCACAGGAGCCACAACATGTCCATATGAAATATCATTGTTTTGATGTTCATCAGTGCAAGCATTGTGGTCAGCTTACTTATTCTTCAAAATTATGCTTAAAAAATAAGCCTCTTAGAAGAACAAAGATTCATGGATCACTTCTTGGCAATCGGCTTCAATAGAGAATTTCACTATAAAGTGTTAAAAATATTGCAGCCAAGTTTTCTCGATCATTTCACTTTGTATCTCATAGAGGGAAGTGATGGTCATCAACAAGCTTCAAAGACACATCAAACAATCATGAGTCACAAATTGCCATACCAAATTCAGATTTGTAGCCACAGAATGCTATCATGAGCGTTAAACCATCACAAGTTGACACCTCCCTTTTAAGGTTGACGTTCTCACATTTTATTCGAGGTGAGACCTCCCTTTCAAGGTTGAAGATTTCCCTCTTCAAAATATGAGGAGCACTTCCTCTTGCAAAGACCAAAGGTTCATGACAGATTTGGAAGAGTTCACGGAAATGCACTAAGCTTTAGAGTGTTGGTAGTCATGATTAAACCACCCCCCTTATACCAACATTTTAGAGAGCACATTAATCTAGTGCTTCCATGCATTTTTTCACATTTTTTATTACAACTATCTTTGACTCATACATAATCCTTCAAATTAAGGGGGGAATGTTGGGGGAATGTTGGACGCCTAATCCTCTATGGGTTGGTGTGGAATGTGAACAACCAATCAAGTCATTGGAATATGAATCCAAGGATCACACCAATGTACTATATATATGTATCATTGTAAATAATATAGACAACTCAATGTTTATCATTCATATTCTCTAGAAACATGGAATTATAAATACAAAGAAAATAGGGCTAAACACCAAGTGACACTGCCAACAAAAAATATATTTGAGGAGCTCTCAGCGACCTCAATTCATTAACCCCACCCACAAAAATCTATAATAATGATTTGAAGTCAAAATTGTCAAGTTTTCAAACTCAATGTTTTTCCTTAAAAGAATTTTCAACCATAACTAAATATCTACATTAGTAATCTAATTATGAATCACATAATATTATTACAAGAAAATACTTACAAATACTTTATATTATTCTACATGATAAAACTATATACCTCCTTTAAAAAGTTAACTACTAAATATGCATTTCCAAGAAAATAATCAATTGAGTAATTTTGTTAAAGATAATTCTCAATAAATTTGACAAAAAAATACCCTCCATTAAAATTTAAATCATATAGTAAGATGTAATATCTCATTCAATAAAATAAAGTTGCATGCAAAATTATAAAAATAAAACTTATCCTTTTAAACAGTTTCATGATGAAGGTAAAAGCTTTTAAACAGTCACCAATATTAAATAAATTGAGCACTTCACTAGAAATTCCTACTGCCTCCAAATAATCAGGTGCCTCCGATAATTCAGGTTTGTTTTTTTTCAAACGAATTAAATTACGTTGTGAATGTTCTGAAAAAACTACTAACCTAACTCTCTACTATTTGTTTCAAACAGTAGGTGGATTACTGTTGAAAGCTTTAAAACCCTGCCTTATTTTGATTTAATAATAACTGAGTTTTTTTGTTTGGAAAGGAATAACTGATCTGCCTAATTGCACGAATATTAGTAGATAGTGGTAGGGGTACAAAGTATTTCTTTTTTGTTAAGAATAACTCGTCGGTCCAACTGCGCCAATTTATGTAGTCACATATGTACATAGGACAAAGAATTTCGTCTGCCCAATTGCGCGAATAAGTCTGACTTACCTCTGCAAATAGGGCGTCCACCATATCGATCATCCTCGTGACGTTGGACTTTGCATGATTGATCATGTCATACTCGTGACACTTGTAAATTAAAGTAGACCACTTTCTGAAATACCCCTTATCAAAGTGGGACGAAAATACCCCCTTCGACTTGACTTGACATAAAAAGAAGAGGCCACCATAGAGGAATTTAATACGCCGAATTGTCCTCAAATCCGAGTTTGGAGTTCGCATGCTTCTATGCCATTGTATTTCTCACCCGTTGCTTACCGACTTTGCCCTACTCCAGTTGTAGGTATGCTTGTTGCATTCATGCAAATTAACTTATCAATGTCCACGTTATCAGTTTCTGACTGAATTGTTTCTTAGCAGAAGTGAGTCTTGCCGGATTTGAAGGCGTTCAGTTTGAACTTAGTGATACCATCCAGTATCCGTCAGCCAAGAAGATGGGCAATTCCCCACCACAATGGCAGAACGTCGACGGCAGCGACAACATTGGCGGCAGCAACAATGTT
Organism: Pinus taeda; assembly: GCA_000404065.3. Taxonomy (NCBI): domain Eukaryota; kingdom Viridiplantae; phylum Streptophyta; class Pinopsida; order Pinales; family Pinaceae; genus Pinus; species Pinus taeda. The sequence continues at coordinate 16,668 of APFE030352203.1, forward strand.
GGCGGCAGCGACAACGTTGGCGGCAGGAACAACGCTGTGGGGCGCGGGGACAACAGCGGCACCAAGATCGACGGCACTTCCGTCGAAGGCAACAATAAGATGGGCAATTCCCCACCACAAGGGCAGAACGTCCGCGGCAGGAATAACCTTGGCGGCAGCGACAAGGTTGGCGGCAGGAACAACGTTGGCGGCAGGAACAACGTTGTGGAGCGCGGGGACAACAGCGGCACCAGGAACGTCAACGGCCCCGGCACCAATATCGACGGCAGCACAGCCCAATAAGCTTTTAAAGCAACTTACTACCAGGTAATTGCAACTTAAGTAGACCAACTTATACTAGGTGGTTTTTGTAAACTTTATGCTCTGCTCTTTCTTCAATGGAGTATATGCACAAGTATATCATGGTTTATGATTTTGCTTTCTTTTGTAGCTAGAAAGACGTCCATGGCAGGTATGGGAAAGAATATATGCAGTCGAAGATTATCTGTGTATCTTAGACTGATTACGTGTCTTTCTATGGCAGGTATGGGAAAGAATATATACAGTCGAAGATTATCTGTGTATCTTAGACTGACTAGCTGTCCATATATAATCAGTTGAGAGCCAAATCGTGTTTTTATATAAATAAGGCATCCCCATATCAATTCTACCAATTCTAGTTGGACGCTGGTTTGTTGTAATTTTGATTTATGTATTAGCAAATTACCTGCCTGGTTTCCCTGTTATAATGTTTTTAATGGTTTAGTTATTGTGCTCCTCAATAAGTTAATTGAATAATTAGGTAAATAAATTATTTAATTCAAAAAATTATAGATGAATATTAAATTTAAAATACATATTTTTTTAAATGGGGTTATTTTAATTAATTAATTAATATATATATATATATTATATTATATATATATATATATATATAAAATATTAGCTGAAGTATTTTAGTGAACATGGTTTGTTATATTGTTTAATATGTTGAAAATTAAATTTACTTTTTATATCTTAATTTTAATAAATTTTTAAAGCCTGTAATTTTATTTGAACTATTGAAAAAGTGAGCATTCTGTAATGCATACTTATATCAATTCAATCCATAAATAGGTATGGTAATGGATGGTTATGTTATTATGGTCACTTTAACTGAAGTGAGATTGATGTCCATTGTTGTATTTATTTTTTAAGGCAGTCTACAAATAATCCAACATTTTTTTTTCACAGCCTTCTTACATGATTTTTGACAAGTATTTAGCAATTTTTTGTTGTAATAGTTGGCTATTGGTGTTGTAATGCATATTTTGGTGGGAAAATGCATTATTTTTTATGAAAGATATTTTGATTTTCTTTAAGGTGGTTTGGAATGGCAATGAGAAGTTTATGGAAATTTTTGTTCTAGAATGTTGTTCCAATTCATTGGAACATATAGGTCTTTAATATTGTTTTTATATCAGTTTTGTAAGGTTTTGGTCCATTGTTTTTGGATGCAATCATAATGCCATGTCAATATATTTGCAGCTTTGAACAAGTGTTATTGAATTTTTCATCACAACTTTGATTAGTTTGTTGTTATTTTCTATTTAGTCCAAATTATATTGAATTTATACATTTTAAAGTTGTATTGAGGGTGTTTATTTCATGCACACCTGACCATTAAACATTGTATTATACTTTTGCTAATTAAGCTTGTAGAATTTCTATTTTTCAACATGTTTGGATCAAAGTTTACTTAAAGAAGTTGTTGATTTCAAGTCAACTCAATTGCATTTGTTTTCACAATTTCTATTTATAATTGAGATTAAAGTTTTAAAATAGAATTTTTTATGAAAGAATGTTGAGGTTAAAAAGTTTGTACATGCATTCATTTAAAGTTTCCAACTCATCTATTTCTAAGTTGTTTGAAATTATATTGAATCTTTGTAATGTTTAGGTGAGTTGTTTTGACATTAATATTTAAATCTTTGTGATATTATTTGATAGTTGATAGTGTTATAGGTTCTTAGGGTATTTTAGATGAAAATTAGGAAATATAGTTTATTGCAGAGAAGGTAATAAATCCTTCTCATCCTAAGGATGAGATGCAAACATACATTAATAATCAACTAGGTAGTCCTTTAAAATGAAAGAGGCCTTCTCAATGAGTTTGTATTATTGGGACACTAGTACAATCGTCGCAATGTATATTGTTAAATTGCTAACTCTGTTGATCTTGCATTGGCATTACCCATGGGTCAAATGACACAACTACAACATATTGATGGGAACATATTTGTAAAATTAGTGGGTTTTACCATGACCACCATGTCCCAAGTAAAACACATTAGTCCAAATGTGATTAGTAAAATTAGTGGCGTTGTTATTCTTTGGACAATATTTCCCACTAATTGAAGGTTGTCATTCTTTGGAAAATATTTCCCACAACTTCAAGGTTGCAATTGCCTCAAGTAGAGACTGGGTGTGTGCACTCTTCCCTTACAATCATTACATGAGAGATATAATCAGAATTAAGGAAGTTGAAACAACACCCTAGAAATCAGGAACAAACGTCTAAGTTTAGGTTGAACCATCACTCCATTAATACATTTTATCATTAATCTCAAAACTCCGCCTTAATGGAGAAATGGATTCACATATATGGCTAACACTTCCCTAAACAATTCAAAAATGATTCAACCAAGAGGTTTGGTAAAAATATTAGAAGCATTGTCACAACTAGTACAATACTCAATATGAATTTCCTTTGACTTAACTTTCTCCCTGAAAAAATGAAATTGTGTATCGATACACTTTTTGTTCTTATAAACTACTTGATTATTTGCAAGTTTGATGGAGCTCTGGTTGTCACATTTGATCACTGTTGCAACCTTTTCTTCTTCTCCAACATAAGGAGAATTCTTGTCAACCAAATTGGTTATGTTGCTACACACATAGCTTGATATTCAACTTTAGCACAAGACAAGGATATTGTGTTCTCCTTTTTGTTACTCCATGTAATGACCCGAGATCCAATGCTAAATGCATAGCATGTTATGGATAGTTTGTCATGTACATTTCTAGCGCAATAGGATTCTAAAAAAACTGTCAATTTAACATCACATGAATCAGTATAAGCAATACCAACATTTAAGGTTTCGTGGAGATACCTTAAAACAACTTTTCGTGCAACCCAATTGCACTCAAGGGGCTCTGATATATATTTGCTCAATGAACTCACAGAATATGCCAAATATGGCGTAATTGTACTCAAGTAGATTAGACTCCCAACCAACTGTATATACAAAGTTGCATGTGTCTTCTTAGATCCATCATCATTCTTAAGTTTTATGTTCTCCTGTAAAGGTACTGTTGCAGCTTTGCACTTATCCATTATGAACTTTTCGAGTAAGCTCCTCACATGATTACTCTCTCACATAAAAAATTGTCGAGAATCCCTCAAGAGTTCCAGACCCAAAGAATAATGTAGCTCTCCAAGGTCTTTCATCTCAAAGACTACTTGTGACATCTCCTTGATTTCTTTAATGAGATTATCAACATTTCCTGCAATAATTAGATCATCTACATATAAATAAATCCAAACAATCCTTCCCTCTTTATCAAACACAGTATAAAGATTAGGGTCATTTTTGCTTCTTTTATAACCATGAAAAATGAATCAATTTTGTCATACCATGACCTCGGTGCCTGTTTTAGTCGATACACCACTGTCTTCAACCTACAAACTAAATGTTCTTCAACTTGTTTGACAAACCCCTCAGGTTGCTTTAAGTAGACTTCTTCTTTTAAGTCTCCATTTAAAAAAATAAGATTTAACATCTAGCTGATCAATCATCCAATTGTGTTTAGTTTAGCTATAGGGGAAAATGTTTCATTATAATCTATGACTTTTTTCTTCAAGTACCCCTTTGCAACCAACCTAGCATATATTTATCTATTCTCCCATCTCCTTCAAATTTAGGCTTATACAACCATTTTCATCCTATGGGTTGTTTTCCTTCATGTAGTTTAACTAAATGCCAATTTTTTTTTTGAGAATTGGCTCATATTCCTGATCCATAATAGCCCTCCATTCACTATGTTTATTGGCTTCTATATAACTAGAGGGTTCAACAACATTCATCATACTAGTTATAAAATCATTTTCCCTATATCTTGATGGAAACTCAACCTTCCTACTTGATCACCAAAGAGGTAGGGTAGCTTCAAACCTTGTCTGATCATCCTTTTATAGACTTGGCTTGATAGCTACATCATCTTATTCCCCTTCCTGCTGCTGGTGCTTTTTGTCTTAGTGGGGTGTGACCCTAGTTCGGAGATGATTTAACCAAGAAAATCCTAGTACTACTAGCCCTTTCGGCAATAGTCCATGGAGTGCGGACTAAGGTCTCACCCGAAGTAATATGGGAGGGTGCTAGAACCAGTGTTCCGCACCGTTGGGATGTGTGATGGGCTTCTCGAGGTCCGTAGTCTGACCTATCGCTATGCGCACTTGCGATCCCTTCGCAATGGGCGTTGCAGCTTCCATGCAATCTTGCTTGGGCCACAACCCATATAATACCCAAGTTCCTCACTTATTGACCGTTTAATTAGCTTATGTGTGTAAGTTTAGGGTCATTACAGCATATTCAGCAATTATATCAATGCGCGATATATATAAATAATCATAAACATAAGGAAGATAACCACAACAAGTACACAGAATTAGGAATCTCTGTTTATTAGCTTTTTGTCCTGAATATAGACTCGACTCCACCCTGCACACTTAACTGCAGACTCTACTAGGCCTCTACGCACTGAGCTATAGAGCCTCTTCCTACTACTACAACCCAAGACACTTAGATTTCTACTCTAAGCTCGAACCATTCCTTCGCTACTCTTCTTATTATCAATTGACTTTACAACTTAGAGCATTGCTCTATTTATACAATCCCATTGTCCACGGACCATGGGTAGACCCACTTTACACTAATTTACAATACAATGCTTAGGGCAGACAACCCTATGACTCAATTGTACACTTCGCGCTCCACGCCCACCATTCACGTACTTCTACACCATCTTTGACCAAAACTTGGGCTTTAAGCCCCAAAACGTGCTGTGAGGGGGATTCCATGCCCAATAGGCCCCTAACACAATCATCATTACGCATCCAGAGTCACTCTACTAGTGTGGAAATCTTAGCACGAAGGCCTTCCAACCATTCCTTTGCTTCCCTGAGGTCTGCAACACATTTATCTGTAGTCTCTTGGATCTGCTACATTCCTGCTTCTGAACCATTTGCATCTGACTTGTGTCTCTTCTTTGGTACCAGCTTCTAGTGCTTGTGTTTATAGTCCCACACCCTTGTCTGGCTCCTCGGGCCACAAAGACTGTGCTTCAGATGATTAGCCAAAGAGTTGGCCCACCCATATAGGGTTTCAAGCAGCTGATATTGACCTTGCCTCGGAAAGATTCTCCATTGAGTTTGACTAACTCGACTGTGCCTCTGTTCGTGACCTCTCTTACAACATATGGTCTGAGGTAGTGCATTTAGAATTTTCCCACAAAATTTTTAAACATTCTATCATACAATAGTACTAAGTCATTTACCTTGAAGGTGTGCAACTTGATATGGTCATCGTGCCATGATTTTCCACGTTGTGTTTGTACCTGCTAGTGAAATATAGCCAAAAATCATTCTTCATTGAGCTCTTCTAATTGCGTGAGCCTTTCTTCTAGAGCTTCACAGTCCATCATGCCTCTGAGTGCTTCTATTCATATACTAGGGACAATGTATTCAATCAGCATAATTTCTTCCATACCATAGACCAACCAAAATGGTGTTTGTCCCATCAATTTCTTACATGTTGTCCTATATGACCATAACATAGCAGGTACATGGATGTCCGAGTCATCCCGTTGTGCATTACATACTTTGGTAAGTGTAGTCTCAAGTATTTTATTGAATGCTTCTACGGTTCCATTGGCCTATGGGTGGTACGGTGTACTTTTCTGGTGATAGACCTAGAATTCTTCTATGAGCGTGGTGATGGCTTCATTCGAGAAATGTGTCTTGTGATTACTCATTAATATTTTGGGACAACCAAATCGTGTCAACACATTTTTGAACAAAAACTTTGCAGTGGTAGTGGCTGTGTAGTCCTTGACTAGTTGTGCTTATGCCCATCATATTAGTTACTCCATCACAATGATGATGTAGCACACACCCGTCTTTCCTGGAGGTTTGATTTGGCCCACAAAGTTGATTGCACACTTCTCAAATGGCTGTAGTGTCATTTGGGGATTTAGTGGCATCTCATCCCTTCGTGATGGTTTCCCCATCCTTTGACATATATCGTAAGCTTTACAGTGCACTTTTGAATCCTAGTGCAAGGTCGGCCACCATAGCCCTACATGAAGAATCTTTTATGTGGTTGTGCATCCTACATAGTGTCCTCCTATAGTGCTCCCATATGCTTCCACGATGACCTGACCTTGTTCAAATTCAGGTACGTATCTTCGCAATATCTCATTGTTGCCCATCTTGTATAGGTTCCCCATGATGACAGAAATGTCTACTACGCGCACCACCAATTTCTTCTTCTGTCGGATTGAGTACTCGTTCGGTGCAGTCCTTATTGTTAGAAAATGGATTATATCTGTGATGTTTCCCTCTGTAACACGCACTACAAATCGCCCATGATCCCTTTTAAGTCTGTAATTTTGGTCGGGAACAAGTTTTGTTATTCGCGGAGTAACTTAGCGACCTTATCGATTGTGGAATTGTCCCAATAGTCCCCAAGCATTGTGTATTTTGGTTCTACCTTCATTCTAATGTTGAACTTCTTCGCCTTTAGTGGCGCAGTGATGTCAGGGTTTTCAAATGATGGTCCACAAACTTTGCGAGAGCCTTCTATTTCTGAAATGTTAATGTTCTATGGGTCCTCATCATCTTCCTCAACATTCACATTATAACACTCCACTGTGCTACTTAACTGCATCACCCATTCTGGCTAAGGTACTTTCATTAGCTCCTGTGGCATTTTAAAGGTAGCGGCTTTCACTACTTGTAGTGCATCATTCACAGTATCTCACCAACGATCTTCAAATGTGAACGTTAACAAGAATCCCTCACACAACACATCCCATTCGCCCGTACCATGGCAGAGCTCTGTCTCTGTATACCAATTCATGGGTATGACGTCCAAGGTATGGTAGAATAGGTGCACCCATTCAAATTGTGGCTCTTCCCCATAGGCCTTGGTCCATTTCGCAAGGTGCATGCATGGATCATCTTGTCCATCATATTTGTCTACTAGTCGTACTTGGGGTTTTCCAGATCGTAGGCACATCATCCTTCGACATCTGCGTTAGTCTAAAAAAGTGCCTTGCTGCATACCCCACAATCTTGTGGGTGATATGCGCAATGCCCACTTCAACACATCGAACTGCTGCTACTCTGGTACTGAATTTTCAAATTTTCTCAGAAATTCATCCACCGCTGACAATCTATCATATGTCAATAGTTCCCTTGCCTCTGTTTTTACGCAACGCAATGATCTAATCATCATGTTGCAATTCAACGTTTTTACTTTGTGGAGTAGATTATGCCACTGCTTTATCTCTTCGTCTGAATCCAAAGTGCAGGAGCTTTCATGCTCGCACGAAATCCTTCCATCTGCAGTCAGATTCACCCAATCCTCTCCTTGTGTAGTTATCTTGTAGATATAGTCGAGATCGCCATCACTATCATCATCACACACCAATTCAGTGTATTTCTTTCCATCGACTGGGTCCAGTGGTACTATTACGCATAGTGACTTTTTCTCAAAGGTCATTTTGCACTTCTTCATATTTATAAATCCATTCATATTAGCAATCGAGTCTATTCCTAGTAGCACATTATAGGGATTGTTGTCATCGACAATCTCTATCACTTCAATATCTGCCTGCGCGCTCGGGACTTCAATATCGATTGTCACTCCTTGCAATCTTCCCATGGGAAAAATATTCTGTTGGTTTACCATTCATAATTGAATACGGGACCATTACAACGTGGGTTTTCCCATGTGTTCCCATGTTTGCTTAGGTAGTACATTCACGTCTGAACCCAGATCTAGGATTACCTGATCCATTTCGTGTTCACCTATTTGCATAGTCAACCTCATCTCCCTTCCTATGTGCAATGCATGCTTTCCCAGTTTTCGGACCACGCGCGGTTCTCCTGACCCTGCACACCTAGTGATTAGTTCCTGTAGCCCTTTGACTACCTTGTTATCGCGCAACAATTTCATGCATGTCTCTAAAAAAGTAGTGAGCATGGAAGGATCCATCCCTCGTTTTAGTTGATCCTTGCTATCTGAAGTGGGGGCCTCCATGAAACTCTTCTTAGCTTCTATTGATGTCTTCTTTGTGCTTTCTAAATCAAACTCAGGCTCCTTTGTAGGAGCCATGTGAACCCATGTGCTTTCTTCTTGCTGATTCCCCTTATCATCTCCCATTGTCACACTGCTTCTGAGCGTCATGTTTACATTTGGGTTTTCCTTGCATGGTTCATACCTCATCATTTGTAAATTCTGGGTCACACGGGGTTGGAGTACCCCCTTTTCTTACATCTTTGCTATCATCAAAGGGAAATCTTCTGCCTCACCATCAAACTGACTACAGTACCCACATGATATCCTAGTTGGGTTCGTACAATCGTAGGCATAATGCCGTATTCCTCCGCAATTGTAGCAAATTATCTAACTGTGATCTCTTCATGGTCCCATTCCACCTCGACCCCTACCACACCCCTCAAACCCAGCGTGTGCCATCGCTGCATTTGGGTCGAGAGTTCACGTTTCGGTCTACACCCTATAGGAAAGAGTCTGATCCATCGTCAGTTCATAGCTTTGGCAAGTGCATTCGTCATGGCCTACCGATCTGCACAAATTACAAAACAACTACTGGGACATCTACGTATACTTCTGCAACAGGTGAAAACTATCCATGGTATGTTTTCCTCCTACCTGGAAAATCACGCACCATAATGCAGACGTCGTGCTCGGCCCCGCCTGTGCCTTTGGCATTAATGGAATTTTCCCTCCTCTTGCTAAGTAGTTCGCAAATACCGGACAATGATCTTTGTCGTGGCCCTCAGCTTTGCATTTTATGCACCATACTTCCTCATGGCCCTGTGGTTGAGGTGCCCTATCCTATTTCAAACTCTGCATTTCCAAACACAGATTCCATAGTTGGGTGTGGATCTATTCGACTCGCAATCGAGGGTCTTGTATAGGGGTCTCATGCAACCTCATTTCCATCTCCAATGCTTTGGCCTCGGTAGAAAGTTTTTGCTATGATAGCGATGTCCTTAAGTGTGGCATAAGCGAGGCCACAAACTATGCACGATGCTACACATCCGTTAACGTCATATTGGCTTCGCGGATCGTACTCTTCAGCTTTTGGTCCAGATCCTAGGGGCTCTCGTCAGGGAGCATCGCGATTGCTTTAAACCCGATGATTGACTGTGTCTTTGATCTTGTCCTACTAAATTTCCTATTCAATACATCCTCGATCTCTATAATTCTTGCATTCGGGTGGTCATTAGAATGCTTGATATACTATGTTAATGTGCGATCCTGTAGTGCACTTACGAGGGTAACCTTTTTGATATTATCATCCACGACGCCTTATGCTTCCCATACTTCTCTTACTATGTACCAAAATTGTTTCAGATCTTCATTCCCTACTCCTCTGAATACAAGTAGTTTGACCGCGCTAACCTTACTGAAATGTGGAGGTGGCGGAGGTGGAATGGGTGGAGATGGAGGTGAGGGGGGTTAAGTAGGTGGTGGTGTGGTTGGAGGTGGTAAACACGGAATTCATTATCTTATCAAACTGACTGCACTTCTTGGAGAAACCTTCATGATTTCATCCTCATTCTCCTGCAAGGGTGAAATTAAGGCAATGTTTTCTAACTCTTCACTACTTCTGCTTCTGTAGATCCGTTCGCTCCACGTAGTCCAAAACATTAATTTATTTGCATAACCCTATTTGCACACAATAACATCTTAATCCAAGTGTTCAAATATTTAACATGCTTACCTCGCGGTTCGTTGAGAAAATGTCACTTTGCCTCGCTATAGCTGACAGTTGTGTCTACCACAAACTCAGTGATAAATCCTCCTATTATTTGGTCGAGCTAGTGGTGCACAACTCGCACTATCTTCTCTTCCGAGGCTTCTAGTCTGCGCACTAGTTCTAGAGTCCACATTATTGGTTTGTTGAGCCTACACGTTCCCTGGTTGTCTGCCAATTTTGTGATCCAATCATATAGCTCAGATGGAAAAGATGCAAATAATATCTTGTGGATTTCAGTGTACAAGTAGAAATCCAATCACTGCTCCTTAGATACTCGCAAATTTCTGTTTTCGTGCGCCGTGAACTCGTGAATCTTCTTGTCCAACCACTTTTCAATTTCTTTCTTTGTAGGGTTCAAGTTGCACGACATCAGACATCCTTTATGTAGATCTTGGTCTGAGCAATGAAACAATTTGTTGGCTTAGTGGGGTCTAACCCAGGTTCAGAGATGATTTAGCCAAGTAAATCCCTATACTACTAGCTCTTTTGGCAACACTCCGTAGAGCACGGACTGAGGTCTTACCCGAAGTAGTATGGGAGGGTGCTAGAACGAGGTTTCCATACCCTTGGGATGTCTCATGGGCTTCTGAAGGTTCGAAGTCTAACCTATCACTACACGCACTTGTGATCCCTTTGCAACCTACGGTGCAGCTTCTGTGGAGCCCTACTCATGGTGCGACCCATATAATATCCAAGTTCCTCACTTATTAACTATTTACTTAGCTTATGTGTGTAAGATTTAGGGTTATTACAACATATCCAACAATTATATCAATGCTCGCAATACATAAATAATCATAAACATAAAGAAGATAAGCACAACAAGTACACATAATTAGCAATCAACTTCTTTTTATTAGCTTTCTGTCCCAATTACAAACTCGACTCCACCGTGTGCACTCAGCTGTAGTGGTCCGCGCACTCAGTTGCGGACTCTACTTGGCCTCTTTGCACTCAGTTGCAGAGCCTCTTCCTACTAATGCAATCTAAGACATTTAGAGTTCTACTCTAAGCTGGAACCATTCGTTCACTACTCTTCTTATTATCAATTGACTTTACAACTTAGAGCCTCGCTCTATTTATACAATCCCATAGTCCGCGGACCATGGTTAGGCTGACTTTACACTAATTTACAATACAATTCTTAGGGTGGACAACCCTATAACTCAATTGTACACTTCATGCTCCATGCATGCAATTCGCGTAGTTCTACACCTTCTTTGACAAAAAATTTGGCTTTGAGCCCCAAAACCTACTGTGGGGGGATTCCATGCCCAACTATGCTACTGTTGCTAATTGTTGTCACCTCATTCATTAGTTCCTTCTTCCACCAACAAGGGCACATGCCATTCTTCATTAGCACTCTTATGGCTTCCATCATTAACCTACTCATGGAGCACTACATCTCTGCTCACAAAAGCTTTATCACTAGATGAATTAAATAGTTTGTAAGCCTTAAAGTATGTACAATACCCAACAAAAATAATGTTAATGGCCTTTGAATCTAGTTTATTTCTATATTCCTTTGGGACACGAGTAAAGTATTTACCACAAAAAAATATAAAATCCTTAATTGTAGTCATATAGCCAAATATACTAGAGTATTAATTGCTTCAGCCTAAAACCCATTAGAAAGATTCTTACATTTCAACATACTGCGAGGACCCTCCACAAGGGTTCTATTCTTTCTCTATATAATCTTGTTCTGTTGAGGAGCGTGGGGTACTGTAAACTACTATTGTATCCCATGACCTTTGCAGTATTTGAGGAAACAAGCTTTCTTGAGAATCCTAATGCATTTACTTGTCTACTTTTCAACCATACTTCTAAAATCCTTGAAGTATTCAAAAGTGTGGCTGTTCTTCATGAGTAAATACACCTATGTAAATCTAGTACAATCATCAATAAATACTAGAAAATGGTATGCACCACCTAATGACCTTGTCTACATATGCCCACATAAATTTGTGTGTATCAACTCAAGTATGTCTCTCCTCCTTCTATCAACATTCATAAGAAATTCATCTCTGTGCATATTTCCATGTGGAAATGCATCAAAATAAATATGGATAGGATTTAAAACATGAAGACCTTTGACCATACCTCTTTTCTGAAATAGTACGAGATCATTGAAGTTAATATGGCCGAACCTCTAATGCCATAAGTCCACTGTAGTCATGGTAGATGATGTCAATGCCTAATGTGGTGTGCTTTTAACATTTACCTTGTACAGTCCTCCCACATGATGCAGTAGGCTTCATAAGATCCAATAGGTCTTTAATAACATAATATGACTTATAAATTTCCACCTTAAGATTCTAATCAATTGTCATAGAGACAAAGATTAGATTATTTTTTATCCTCGGTACATACACTACATTATGAATATGTCTAATATTTCCATCAAGCAAAACAAGAGGAATATTACAGTAACCTTTGATTTTGTACCCTCTATCATCACCAAGATAGATGTTTTCTCCACTGCTCGTCTCTTTGAAGTCATCAAACCACTGTGTGTTGAGTGTCATGTGGATGGATGCACGTGAGTCAACAAACCACGTATCTACTTCATCATCCTTAGCTGGCAATAGAGTGTTAGATATGAACACTCTAAGGTTTTGACTATGTTCCTCATTAGAAAAATGACCTATATGTTGTTTATGTCTCTTGAGGCCTTCATGAAACTTCTTCTTCATGCAATATCTTACTATATGGTCATTTCTACCAGAATAAAAACATTTGGTTCGCATAGTCATTTCTATTGAAAGACTTAGTTTTAGGTGATTCTCTGTGGCGTTGCACTACTCTTATGTGCTACATTTCGCTTTCCTCTGAAGAGCTTCTTCTTTGCCATTAATGTTAGATCTCAACTCTCACATTTATGAGTGAGCCACCTTTCCTCCTCTTGCATGAGTATGGCTATCATAGGGGCTTTTTCTCTTGCATTCAAGCTAGTGATGAATATCTGATACTCATGAGTCATACTATTCATGGTAAATCTTACTCACCTAGCTTGTTCTTGAGCTCCTTGAACAGTGAAATAAATGCTACAACCATCTCATTCTCCTCCATCTTGATGGAGAGAATTTTTCTCTTCAAGAAGAACAATAGATTGGTGTTCTTTACCTAATAAAGATCCTTGAGCATCTTCTACATTTCTGGTGCAGTCTTGCAATCACTAATATGGGGAATAATGCAATCTTTGACCTACAATTTCATGATCACTCTTACCTTAGTCTCCTTCTTGTCGTAGTCATGGATTGTTACTTATGTTCCTCCTATGAGTATGTTGGAATTCACCTCATCATTATTCACAGCTTCCCATGCATTGTGTCCCTCAAGCCGGCCTCCAACTTAAATTACCAACAAAAATAATTGGATCTATCATTGAGGAATGCTTCTACTAATTGATTATTCATCTTGAATAAAAAAAACTTCAACCCCATGATTATTCATCTTGAAAGAAAAAAACTTCAACCCCAACATCTTAAAAAGAAACTTCAACCCCAACATCTTAAAAAAAAACCAAAATCTTAAAAAAAAATATTACAAATTCCAGATCCAATAAAAACTTCAATTAAAAGTTAGCCCAGATCCATTTTTTTAAGAGATCAATCCAATTCATTCTTTAAACCATTTGCCCCCTTTATCAATAATAATTCCCCTTTTTTTAATTAAAGAATTAAATTTAAAAAAAACAACCTTTTAATTTAAAAACTTTAATTAAAATCTTAATTTAAAAGGTTCCAATACCCTTTATTTACCAAATCTTGCAGGGTTGTCTCTACCGTGTGCGATATGTCACTGTCCTCGGGAAATATGGGAGTCCTTTAAGGCTTCATTCAAGCCCAGAACTCTACAACAAATTTCTTGTAGGACCTGTCCTGACATTTGACGCCAAAGATGAGTCCAAAAGAGCATAGAAGTGCTCACAATTCCTTCTCTGGTAGTCTTCAGTACATTACAACTTCTTGCTGCTATGGAAAGGCATTATGGCCAGGTCGGGCATGTCAAAGGCACTGTGGAAAAGCACGAAGATCAAAGCTACTGTGGAAAAGCATGTTGTCGACACTGAGCATGGAAAATCTATGTCCTCTTCTCCACTAATCAATTGTGGGTTCGTGTTACAGGTCGATCACGGTTTCCGGATCCATATGCACGGTCTCCACACAGATGCGCAGAATTTGTCAACGTAAGAGATCTTCCCTCCAACAGATCCACCCCACAACAGTCACCTTAGACTTTCAATGGCGGCCTCCTCCACGGCAGTCCCGATGCCCTTCACATTGGCTATAGAGTCCTCACAGAGCACATAATTTTTTTGGAGTTCCAACCCTGCAGTAACTGTTAGCCGTTACTCAAGAATAAGGTATCAGTTGATGGAAAGAGAGAAATTGTTGTCGTATGAAAAAAATAGAGGTAGATTGATGTTTCAAGGTGAAACCACCACCGCAATAGATTGAACCTACCATAATTTCCAAACTATAGTTTCCATAATCATTGGTGAAAGAGGACCTCGAACCTTAAGCCGCTACGGTGACGATCTTAGTCAATAAGAGCAGAGGCTTCCTGAAACCAACGAAAATAGCATTGCCTGACTGAAATTGGAGCACCACCCTACGTCCTCTTCACCAACAGAAAAAAAACTCCTCTTTATCAGCATCTACTGCGCGCACTGATTGTAGTCTTAGTGCGCTAGTGAGAAAATAGAAAATGCATAAGGTAGGGACTGTATCGTCGTGACTATGGCACTGGATCCCCCACTGATCAGCACTCAATTTCTCTTAAAAACATGCTTGCCAGATCTGCCTCCTAGGAGCATTGATCTTCCTCCGATACTTCATTATAACTCCTCCACTCAAGGTTATTGGCAGTCCTCAGCCCTGTAGGTCCGATACCACGTTAAAAACAGAAGAATCAAAATTATTGAATTAAATCTGAGTAGATTAGAGACTGCCTCTACAAAACACACTTGTCCGTTACCATCATTAGATGATAAATAAATAATTTACAAAGAATTAGGGAAGTTGAAACAACACCCTAGAAATCATGAACAAACTCTCAGTTGAACTGTCACTCCGTTGATTGTGATTAATCTCAATACATACTTAGTAAACTTTGTTGTATCATGGGTCTCCCATGATTTAGCAGCTAAGATCGTCATAATATAATTTAGCAGCTAAGATCGTCATAATATAATTTGTAAAATTGATGTGGTCATCAGTCTAGCGATGGTCGTTCCTATGGAAAAAAATGTCACAACTAAGTCATGCTCGTCGCATAATTAATAGGGTCATTAGTCTTCGGACAACCATTTAACAGCACAAGCAGGTTATCAATGAATTGCAAAAACGATTGACGTTATATTCAACTAATTTTTAGAAACGATTTTCGTCGATAGGAAGACCACATGAACTACAACGACAATTTCAGTTAAACTTAATAGGATAATGGATATGTAGAAAATGCCACTGGGAAATGTTCGAAATTTCTCAAAATCTCTTTTTTTTGGTTATAGCTATGAATGAATGATGTAAGAAATACAAAGAGTCATTGAAAATTGGTTCACATGATGTAAGAAATACAAAGGTTTATTGAAAATTGGTTCAATATTTAGCAGTGTGTAGGTTTTGAGCTTCACCTTCTTAACCTTGTCATCGCCTTCATTTTTGTTCCATATTTTGTCCCATACCTCCTTAGTTTATTTGCAGTGCATGACCTTAATAAGTCCAGAAAAAAATTCATTTTTTTCCCTAACGTTGATTTCATAAAATCTCTTCCCATTAAGATCGGTAAGAATGGTATCAAGAATTGTACATCATGACACCATAGTGGCGTAGACATAAACACCCAATCCCATCAAATTTGCTTTCATCCTCATCTTCCGTAATGTAAACTTCTCTTTGTCAAAAACAGGAATTTCAACATCTTTAGTAACCATGGTCCTCTTCGGATTCTCCTTTCAACCGCTAAGATGCAATTAAAGGAGTTGATTTTGATACCACTTGTTCGAAACTAGAAATAATCAGGTAAATCATTATTGCACAAATATTACAAATTTCAAGAGAAATGCAACTTTTGTGAAATGAGAACTCAACAAAACATGCAACTAATCGAGGACAAACAACATCACATGAAGGCACTAATATTTTAGATAGAAAACCTCGCAGGTTAGAAAACAACCGAACTACTTCCTTAATTATTTTCTCTGTTAATTCAAAATATGCTGAAGTACAATTTTCAGGTACTATTAGCCAAGGATCCACTACTTCTTAGTAATTAAACATGTTGGCCACCACCAACCAGGAGGCACAACTCCTATAAAAATAGGGCAAGCCAAGCCTCCACTTTCTTGACGCCACAATCTGAACAAGAAAATAATTCTAAAGCTTACAAGGCAATTCTCAATTTATACAACAACTGCAACTACAAAAGATGACCCTTCCAGATAACCCTTTAAATGCCACTAAAAAAATTCTTTGAATAATAGAACATTTCTCCACAATCTTCCCTCAATTAGAGTCTTCAATCCACGCACAATAGTCTAAATAAAATTTTCTATCTAATCTCTCAAATCTTTCTGAAGTTCTACACTCATCTGGTACAACCACTAAATACAAAGTGTTCTCCACTTAACGCACGATGCATTTCATCTCACACATACAAAAGAGGCAACCAAAACTACTCATAACAGTCTACTATAAGTAATTTTCTAGAGTGATCATAAATAATTTTCTATAGTGATTTGTTGAAATTATAATTTCACCGGGCGGTAAGCAGTCAAAGCACGCTCAAAACCACCACATCAAACCTAAACCGCCAGTATGATATCGCACCACTCTTCGACATAAAGTGGTTTCCGGACATGGTGGTTCGATGCTGACAACTGTCCAACCGTGACGTAAGCCTCAAGCACTTTTCGGAAGGTAACTTTTGGTCAACTCACCCCTTCCGATATTGCTTTCACCCGTCCATTTACCTCCAGCATTTACGTCCGTTGATTTACCAAGTTGCACGATGGTTTAAAGTAAAGTGAGAAAGGGTGTTCCGATATGAAACCTCCGCCGTTGGATTAACGCTAAGTCTGTCCGCCGTCTGATCATGAGGAAAGTACATGGGCCTGTTGACAATTAAATATATCCCATACCCTATGTTTATTATTATGTCATATGTTTGGTAAATTCTTTAATGTTTTCATACGGCGAAGTTAAATAGGAGTATGGGGGAAGTATTTCGTGAGTTTTTATTTTATTTAATATATGTTTTTTTTAAAAAAACGTTGACCTTTTTTTTGTTATGTGAAAAACAAAAAAAACACCCACGGGGATTGTATCATATGAGTTGCATACGGGGAAGTTGTAAAGCCTGTTCGCAGCAGCGAACGAAAACTAGAAAAGTCACAGAGGTTGGATTTGTTTTAAAAATGTGAAAAAAAAAAATGCAGCAGCAGTGAATGGAAACCAGAGCGTAAATATTTTATTGCAGGGGAGGAATGCACAGAAGTGCATGAATATTTTTGAGTTGTAATGTAAATGAAATGCAAAGAATGCACAACAGTGCAGGAGGAGAAGTAAATGAAACCAGTGGATAGTTTTGTTCAAACCATATATTGTTTCACAGCAGTGAAAAGGTAAATCTGTAACTCCCTGTAAGTTTTGTTTTCACACAGCAGTGAATGTAAATGAAATATTTACACACAGTAGTGTAAAATTTCATAGGAGGCAGAGTAAGTTTTGTGAAAATGTTTTGGTGAATCCCTCTGAGTGAAAGAGGATGAATATGTAAGTGTTTTTGTTTAATGAATAGAAATCATTTTATGGTGGAGAAATACTCTGTCCTGTGTAATTAATTTTAAAAAGAATTCTCTGAGTAAAAGATCCTGGTGTAAAGGAAACAGAGCATTGCCTCTGTGTTTTATATTTTGTGGTTTTGGTATTTTCCCATCACAAACAAAGCAAAAAAATACCCAACATGATTAAACTACTAAATGCAACGAACGAAAGTAATGGATCTCTTAGCAACTTTGTTTATAGAACGAATGAAATTGGTTTGGCATCTCCTTCCACAACCTTCATACTGAATGAAGAGGTTTTCCACTTTGATAATCCTCAGGAAGAGATACAAACTTCTTCAAAATATTCAATTCAAGAAAAAACCAAATGGAAAATCTCAAGTAAATTCCCCTGGAATTATTGGTTGGGGCACATTTCAGGAAATCCACTTTCAACCATCAGGATGCGGAAGCAGGCTCGACCATTTCTTATAGCCTAATTTGGCCCTTACTTCTAATTTATATTCACTTTGGTTCGGGTCTAAAGAAAGACGGACCAGCACTCCATTATTGCTTTGCAATATTGATTAGTTAATAAGTATCATGCATTCGCTTTACCCTCATACTAGCTGGCTGCTTCTACCTTCCCCACGATAGCTAACTAAGGACCTTCATTCCGCTCGCCTCCCATTATGAAATGCGCCCCCTTACTTCACAAAGAGAGCTTAAATCGCTCGCCCCTAACATTACTTCGCTAACCTTTCCGGAATGGGAAGAGAGGGGGGGCATGCATCAACCAGGTTTGATAACTCTCAATTTTAGCCGGGAAAACACATGTTCCCATAGAGGATACTGGTCGGGATTTTAAGGGCATGAAAAATAACATAGAAACATATTTTCTTTGTTCATCACTCTTGAAATAATAATTTCAACTGAAGAATTATTTTTTCTTTAGATGCTATTACATGGCAGATCTAAAATCGCATGCAAGATTGGAGGTTCATTTTTGTTCACTTAATTTCTTTGGTGCCATCTGCAAATCCCACCAATATAATTGTCTTCGATTGAAGTGTGCAACAAATGAATTTGAATTGAAGTAAAAGTTTCTTTACCCGATTTTTGTCACTAAGGGTTGGTAAGTTTTGGTGAAGTTTTTAATTTTATCATTTTCCTATAAGTTGGAGTATGGGTACAAGTAAAAGGTGGTAAAACAATTTAATTTTTTGTTTTTTTTGTTTTACCTACCTATTACAAGTAAAACCAAAAGAAAAAGGAGCATGGAGCAGCATGAATGTAATTTTCTGTAGTTGAAGTCTATTTTTCAGCACTCTAAAATCTCAAAAGGAGAGAGAGTAATTTCTTTTGAAGTTCTTGGTAAATCCCTCTTAGTCAAAGATGATGAATTTTGTATCAATCTTTTATTAATACAAAGTGTTTTTATGTGTGAGGAAAAACTATTTGTCGTCACATATTTTTATTTGTTTAGTGTGTGTTAAAGATCATGTGGTAAAACAGATGTGTTAAAACAGATCTTTCCGGTGTGTTAAAGACCCTGTGGTTACCACAGAGCATTGTCTATGTGTTTAGTTAATTTTGTTTTTGAGATTTTACCATAAAAATTCCCCAACAACCACTGCATCTAGAGAGAATGGCTCAACACTTGATCTTTGTAACCTTCATCCACCAGTTTTGAAGCTCAAATTTAGTACATTAAGATGTAAGAATTAGGAATTACTACAACCATAAAAAAGCATGTAAAAAACTCACTACAAGGCATATTATTACAACCTTAAAGGAGCATATATAAGACTCAATACAAAGGCTTGGAATCACAAATACAAGGCAAATGGCCCCATCACCAAGTGACATCAATGTCAACACCATAATTCCAACAGAAACATAATATAAAGGGGCACACCATCTTCTCTCCCCCACCCCAAATTAATTTCAAATCAATGGTTTATAAAAACTAATAAGATGGAAAGGGAGAAAGTATTGGCAACGTCAATTCATCACACCTCATGCACAAAAGTCTATAATAACGATTTGAAGGGAAAATCCTCAACCTTTTAAGCTCAATTTTTTTCCCTTTAAGTGAGTATTAAAAAATAACTAAATATTAACATTAGTAATATAATTATGATTTTTAATAACTAATTATCTACATTAATAATATAATTATGAGTCCGAATAAAAATACTTAAAAATGCTATATACTAGTTTACACTATAAAACTATATATATCCTTAAACACATCAACCACCAAATACATATTTCTAGGAAAATAATAAATAACGTCATTTTGTTAAAAATGATTTTCAATGAATTAAAAAAAAGTCATTAACAAGACTACACAATGTTTTAATCCTTCACGATTATTGTATATAGTTATAATTAGAAAATAGATTAGGTATTTCCAGTTTTATTTCTAGTTATGGGGACATAATTGTCCCTTTCTGATCCAATTGTATAAATATTTTCTTCTAAGTGTTAAATAACACCACCGTAGAATGATTCATTTGGATCATGGAATTCTGAGACTTGTGTAAGAGTGGTATCAAAGCATATATTGAACTCCATTGACCGAGATATTCAGGATCTAAATCCATTGACCTAGAGAAGTGACCTCGTAGAATAGTGTTGGTGGAGTAAGGTGGAGTGGTGCACGTGGTGACTTGGTGGTGGTTGGCTCAGTGGAAGCGTGTTCATTGAATGGCGGTGGAATCATTGATTGGACAATGACAAAACTATGGTTTTTGAAACCACCATGACACCATTTCTTAATGCCTTTTGAAAACCCATATAGTGCCCTCGTATTACACCTACACCATTGATTCAAGCACCAATTTTTTTTAAATGTCACTAGAGACATTTGCCCAGGCTGGGCAAAGGTTAAAGTGTGTCAGGTGAAGTGAATTTTTGGAACATTAGATGTTTGGAAGTGGCACCTCTTAGGGTCCTATAATAATATGATTCATAATTTCGAATTGACTATTGTGAGTATTGTAATATTGTACATAGCTTTTCTTTCTCCAAATGTATTCCCAAATTAAGAAATGTAAAGAGGGTATGTAACAATCAAAGGACAAAAAGAAACAAAAATCCAAAAAGTGAAAAATATGAACCCCACAAAAAGAGATAAAAACACGTCATGAAAGTGTGCAAATTCAAATGCCACTACTATTTTACTTTTTCTACAAATAATGATTATGTGTAGCTTGTTTAAAATACCATAATCCATGATAAGTCAAAAAACTTAATCTTGAATTTTCATGCTTTAAATTTAATGTTCATAGATAGAGAATAAAAATTTAGGAAAATAGTTTAATCTTGGTAGATCAACTAGTTAACATAGAGAATGATAGGGAGCTCAATAGTTTAACATGAGCTCTTGGATGAAATAAGGTTTGAATTAGTTAGTTTCTTGTTTCAAAGAAAAATGAATAAGGGTTTGAAAACTCAAATGCACCCATGTAAATACCGAATAAAATGTTAAAATAGCATATGGGTTGGTACACGCAATATTTACAATCATGCATAAACATCATTTGGCATATTACTAATTTCCCTCCCCACAATGTGCTTGAGTACTAAAATACTTCACTCATAAAGGCTTAGAACATTCCTAAGACTTTTGGGGGGACGAGAGCCTCTGCTTAATGACTCATGGACATCAAGTATTGGATTCCACCTTATTGAAACCCTTTTTATTCATGAAGACACCCTTTTCCATTTACATCACTCACTCTACCCTACAAAATCCCCTTTTCCTAAGTTTAAAACCCTCTTAACTAATTCCCCTCTCATTCAAAATACTAAAAAACCCACAAAAATTGCTTTTATCGTAAGTATAAGTGTTAAATATTGATATTGGGCCACCACACTCAAGAAATTCAAGCAAAACATCGTATTTTACATTATGTTTACTATATTTTACATTTCGCAAACATCGTATTTTACATTATGTTTACTATATTTTACATTTCGCTCATTCATTTCATATTAACGTACTAACCTAATTTATTATCTCATCGATATACATTTTTTCCATATTAAATAACTCTTTCATAGATAATATCCAAACCCTCATTTAATTATAAACTACAGTTTCATCCCGCGCATTGTTTAAATTAACTCCTCGCTTCATATTTCCCCAACATAAACCTATTAACCCACCAACCCTTGGTGTTGTTAAAGAAAACCCTGCAAATCTTCACCCTCATTTCCCTCTGTGCATCTTCACCACGTGACAACCCTTAGATCTCTCACCCTCGATCTGATGACGTGCATCCATATCGCGCTCACTCCCTCTTTGACCTTTATCAACTCGAGAGCACGTGAGATTCATAGTTTTTCTCAGGCCTAATTTTTCTACACGTCAGCCTCTTGCATAGATCGTGTTCCCTCACGGAAATATTGCCCGCTTGCCAAACGCAGTGCGATGGCCTCGAAAACTACCTCCACGCCCAACATGAAAACTGTCCACTATTCATAAAATACTTTCCCTGCCAAAATATAACTATTTCCCTTTAAAAGGCTAAGAAGCCCCATTTCATCTTTTATCACTCGTTTTTTCTATATGACCTCAACAATATGTTTGCGACACGCTCAGCCTATGTGACCAAAATTCACTACTGTATAACGCCCGAAGAAGCTCTGGAAACCAAATTTGAGCATCCAGTTCACGTCTACAGCCATCGTACCCTCTACAATCACCATCCAAACCAATTTCCAATCCAATTCACCAATTTCTAGGTATTTTGGGAAAAAGCTAGAATGAACCCCTCATTTGAAAATGTACACTAAAAGTCAAAAGGTTACAGTGAAAGTCATAAAAGCACAGTAAAAAGAAAAAGTTAAATCAACCAGTTGAAAGAGTATTAATAAAAATGTATCAGGTTGAAAACTCAAAGTGCATAAAAGAAGCTAGTCGGAAGAAAAACAACATGGAAGACAGTTACATAGCATAGAGATAAAATAAATTCATGTCAAAGTGAAGATAGATGAAAAAGAGAGAAATCAAGATAAAATGTACAAGTAAACATGGAGGTAGTAAGGGTTAAATAGATATGAAGACACTTCCACCATAGACAATGAAGTTTATCCAAAGTAAAGGTAAAAACTGTTAAAAGAAAATTAAGGTTAAAAGATGAGTCAAAGGAGGAATGGTACATTTTCTAGAAATTTCCTAGTTAAGTCATACTTTTGCAGAAACTATTGTGGCCAATCCAAGATTCATTCTGCGAAACTTGAGGAGGTTTGTGTTCCTAAAAGGAAAGTATACAAAAACCTATCTCATGTTTTACATGGGTATTAAAAAAATCAAGATAAATGCATATCGCCACACCCTGTTTTTCGGACTGTGCAAAGTCCTATTTTTGACATCCTATTTAAGAGAATATTGTGAACATCTGGTGCTTCATTTTAGGAAACTAAAAGAGGTGTATCTCAATAACATACGTATCTACAATACCCTCTTTCACTTTTTACATATCTATCTTAGCATGAGATATACAAAGGTATCACTCGACCCTAATTTTGCAGAATTTCTCGGTCAGAATGCACAAAGGAAGGAGGTAGTTAGTGACTTAGAAGCTTCATCATCAATTAAGAGTTGCTATCAAATTTGAATTTCTCTTCTTTGTCACCATAAATCCATAAATATAGTGCCAAATAGATTCATTAGTTTTGAGTGTCATTTATTTAAGTTCTATTAATATAAAATAGTTTGAGATATTTGTAAAACCAACCTTGATATTTTTTCAATATATTTCGCTTTAGAATTTGCATAAATACTTCTTCATTTGAAGTATTTTATGGGGATTATTATACATTTGTAGAGCTATTTTGATCTTGAATCCAAGGGTGATTGTACCATTTTCAAGTCAATAGACTGGAACAAAGTAATAAAAGCATTAAACTGCAGGATTCATGAGATGAGAAATTTGTAGTGAAGTATCTTCCTTATGTGATTTTGTTACCTTTATTATGTTTTCAGAAACTTAATTTTTAAAAAAAATTGAATGTATTAACTATAAATATCACTCAAAACTTATTTAAATACATTATGTTTTACACAGTTAATCATTTACATGTTTTTTTTTTTTTTCTGATACTGAGATCTGAGAATCCTTGAGTGCTCTCCCATCCTCGTTGACCTCTTTCAATCCATCCATAATGCGGCCTAGGGAACCTTTAATTTCTCCCTAGATACGATTAGAAGCCACTTCACCATCCAACCCCTGAGATATGCAAAAACTCACCTATCTTGCCCTACAAACACTGTCTTTTAGAACCTTGATTGAGTCTTGTTTGTCTAACTTTTGACTCCATAGCCCAATGGAAAAAAAAAGCCTCCTTTCATCTAAGTACGTGATCCCACTAGCCCAAATCCAAAAAAAAAACCGTGCAACCATAACTAGCCTAAAATTTAATAACTAAAACAAAGTTAAATTATAAAGAGAGAGCCATGTGTGAGCATCACGAAGGCTAGGTCATGATCTCCAAAATTGGTTTGTGGTTACCTCTATTATTTCCTTCTTTAAACGTTCAAAGGCAATTTTGGAGTGATAACATCAATGTCGACCATACTTTGGACGACTAACATTTTCTTCAGAAATATTTTACAAGTTCAGATTTGATCTATTATGGTGGACAGCGATCAATCACACAAAGGTTAAAATCATCCACCTGGTGACTCCAAATCAATTTCACAATCAACACTCCATTGGATGAGTGAACTTGAGATAAAAATATGGGAAGATCAAGTTTCTAACTTGGATTCTTATCCAAGACATCATGTTGTTGAGCTATGGAAAATGTATGAATTTGCCATTTATTTCCTTATCTTTTTCTTTAATCATAACTTCTTTATATTCTAAAATGGTTATATACCAAAGAATTATAGAAAAAACTAGGGAGTTATCGATTATTGCAAATTAGTTAATTATTGTCTTTTTCCATGAAGGAAATAGAAGAAATGGAAAACTACCATTTTGAAGGAAAAGACAAAACAAAGTAACTATTGTTCCTTCACCAGGAAGTCGTATCCGTGACAAGTAGACCAAGAATGGAGCGCACAACTAAGGATAAGAATGGAAAATCATAGCATCAACACAGAAAGATAAAGGGTTACTGGAGTTAGAAGATGGAGCAGATCCCTTAGGATCTCTTGATCCTCAGAGATCGTTGTTTCAAAGTCTCTCTGATATTTCTTGTTTCATCCATCTGGGAAATAAAAGGGACAACACCTGTAAATATTGGGGATTCATTATCGTTATTCAGAACTCACTATTGTATCTTCACTTTGATCATCGACTCTCGTTGATTAAAACAGAGTATGATTTCCAGTAAACATTTTCGTATATGATTAATACATAAGTCGGTTGTTGTTCCATTATTTTATACTAAAGTAGTAGAGTAGTGCTTCACTAGCGGCTAAGGGCCGGCCCTCGTGGATTCACTTGCTATCTGTACCATTACGTTACAATCACAGTCGTGTGATGGTTTGGTTTTATTTTTGTTTATTTGAGTCGCATTTCTTTACTGTTCCTTGTTTCAAGAGTTGATGAATGGTTTCATTGTATATGTTGTAATTGAATCACGTTGTCGTTCCTTTTCATCATAGTAAGATTATTACTCTCTGCAAACTATATTGTTATGTTGTTCGTTCCAATCATAAATCTTCATTTTTTGTTCGAGTAAATTTAATTTGTTGTTCATTTCTACTAAATAGCATTGTTGTTAATTTTTTTTTTGCAAGTATTTGGTTTTGCTTTTAGCATTGTTACTGTAGCATATTTATTCCATTTCTATTAGCAGCACTGTTGATTTAATTCCTTGTCATTTTCAATCAGTCGCTTTTGTGTGGAGTGTGAGATCAACAACTATAAAAAACATTGGCTATTACTATGTGAGTTCTCAGATTGAGGATCTTGTTTATGTTTGATTTCATTTACATCAGTTGACAAAGGAAAGAGTTATTGCTACTGCATCCTTGACTGGTAATTGCTGTCAATTTCTTGAGTGAATGATTTAGTTCTAGAGCATTGAGTTTGTTTTAATTGCAAGTAGGTTTTATTCCAAGCATTTGTTTACTCTTGTATTTGAAGCACTGTACTGCAAATTGGAAAACATCACTCCTAGATTAAATTGCTGCCTCGGAGTGAGTACACTCTTGAAATAGAAAATTTTACCTATATTGGTAATTAATGTAGAATAAATAAGAGTTAAAAAGATACTTTTTATCACTCAACATTTTGGCGCCATTGTTGTGGAGAGTGTAGCCATTTCTTCTTTCAGAGAGTAGTGTGCATCTGATGAGTGCCTGCTAGGAGAAAATTGGGTATTAAAAATGGAAGGTAAGAACCTATGTACATAGCATGTAACAACCCTGCTCTGCCACCCGTTTTCCAGCAAATTTGTTCATTTTTTTGGGTAGAAATAAACATTTGAGTTGTGTGTATGACTAAGAATAAAAATCTTGAAAATAATCCAAAACCACTACCCAAACCTGACAAAGCTAAGGGACGAGTGACCCTTGGTCGATCAACGTTCATAGATGATATCATTAAGCAAGCTGAGTCTTAGCTATCAGTGGGCCCTAGAAAAGTTACTTATAGACAACCTACTAGCTCCCTTTGGGCCACAGGTTCACCATCTATAGCCTTTGTTGAGGTGCACAACAAAACATAAGAGTTTGAAAAAGATTTTCAAGAACTTTAGAATTCTCGCCCAATTTCTTTTCAAGAAGGGAACTCTAGTAATCTCTACCAAGGAGGAGGAGAAACAGGGGAAACAGAAGGGCTAAAATCCCCTCTCGAAATAGTTCAAACACTCAGCAACCCAGATAAGGGGAGTGCTATCGAGCTCATGGAAAACAAAGCAGAAGAACCTGAAGAGCCAAGATCCCCCCAAATATTAGTGCAACAAGGAACACTCATTATCCCATACCAAGGAAGTGTTGTTAAGGTCATTCCTAATCCTTCTAGTTAGCCTAGGAATAACTCTCTAGAAATCCCAGAAGGATATTGGCACATATTTGATCAAATGGCCCAGAACCAGCAAACACCTCAAACCTCAACACTTCGATATCCCATTGTGGACACTGCAATTAATGCACCTATGAAGGAAATTATCCTCTAGCATATTCCTACATTTCATGGCCTAACATTGGAATATCCAGATGCATTTCTATTTTAATTCAATGTATTATGTCGGGGGTATGACTATACCACCAATCCCCAAAAACTAAATATATTTCCCTCCACCTTAAAAGGACCAGATTTACGATGGTTTATGGGGTTAGGTGGAGGTGTTATAAATGACTGGGATAAGATGAAAGGTGATTTCCTAAAGAAATATCACGATTATTGTAGGTCCAAAGAACTAAAGGATGAAAAATTTGAAATGACAGCAAGACCTAATGAAACACTGGAGGAATATGTAGAATGCTTTCAATACAATATTTAGAGATGTCATTATGCATCTTTACCCATGCCTGACAATGTGTTAAAAACTACATTAATTAAAGGGATGAAAGAACAATGGGTTGAAACATTAAACATTATGGGCAAAGGTGACATATATCATGAAAGTTTTGTTGACATCATTGATTTATGTATCAGGAGTTTGAGAGGTAGCACAAGACTAAAGCCAGAAGAACGTGACATGATCAAAAGGGATAACAAGGTTCCCGGTGGAGGTATAACCCACACAGAAATCAACAATCTACTAGAAGATTTCAAAACTGATATTATAGGGACTCTCACAACATAGTTCGACATCATGCAAGCTAAACAAAAGCAAGCAGAAGCAGAGCATAATTTGGAAATATTCTACCCTAGATGCAGAAAGAAACACAACCACAAAGAGTGCTCACTGGATACATTCCAAGTATGTTCCATCTACACGAAAGATCACTCCACAGAAAGCTGCCCCTCACTCCCAGGATTGAAAGCAGTTTTCAAGGAAGCAAAAGAAGAAACATAACTAGTTTACCTACTCAATCAGTGCTTCAAGTGGCAGCAATGATAAACAGGTATGCCCATTGATCCATCCTCTTATTTTTAGTCTCCTTAGTATAATGATCAACAATATAATAGAATGTGGCAAAACCAACCTCCTTTCCCCAATTGGTCACAACAGCCATTTCCCATATCATCATGGCCAAAGTAAGCAAATCAAACCAATTGGTTGAACTTTCCGTACTATCCACCATTTTGGAAGAACAATACATATCCAACACAATGGTCACCCTCCACCTCGCAGAGTCAAACCTGGTATTCGAACTAGAAAAGACCTATGAATCAGCTAGCTCGAACGATTCCTCTCCCTCAACCTACACTACCAGCACCACATACATTGCAACAAAATATCTAGACCAACCTAAGACCACAACTCCCAGCCCAACCCAACCCAACCAGAATCCCAACAATAGACCGGTTCAATTTGTTCAAATAATCGAAGGACCAAAACTAGAAACCGAGTTAACGAGGGGCAATGACATTCAATTAAGATCTGAGCGCATAATAGAAATAGAGAGAGAAAAAAATGCTCAAGTTGAAAATCTGTTACCTTTAGAACAAACACTACAAGAGGAGAATATGGTTAGATCCAAACTCATGAACAAGCAACCACATCTTGTCCTCCATTCCCAGAACGACTAATCATACCTCACCCAATAGAACATCGCGATTTTGATCTTCTAGGAGAACTAAAAAATTTGTGTATAAAAATTCCACTCCTCCAAGCTATCCAAGATATCCCAATTTACGCAAAAACCATCAAATAATTATGTATAAAAAATCCAAATAGGAGAATAACAACTAACCCAACTATCCAAGTAGTCAGCACCCTATCTAACTTACTATCAGGAAAAGAAGCACCTGTAAAATATGAGGACCCAGGGAATCCTATAGTTACGGTGCAAATCAATGGATGCTCCTTCCCAAATGCCTTAGTTGATTTAGGAGTTGCAATCAATATTTTAACAACCACCACTTGTCAAAATCTTGCGATTACATCATTATATCCAACCACAACCTTATTGGAGTTGGTTGACAAATCGGTAGTCAGACTAGAAGGCACACTACATGATGTAATGGTATGTGCAGACTCCTGGGAATACCCTGTAGACTTTCTGATTATTAATCCCAAAAACTGACTAGATGGACACCCTTTAATTCTAGGTAGACCTTGGCTAGCAACTGTTGATGCTTACATTGGCTGTCGACAAGGCAACATGACTATAGCAAGAGGGAGTAATGTCAAGAATTTAGCCTTATACCCTCTAGCCCAGCCAAGTTTAACAATAATCAAAACAAAAAAGCAACGTGTATCATACCTAACAGAAAACATTAGATCACCATTAACCATAGAAGATGCCCCCAAATTTAAAGACGAAACATAGGATGACATCATTAACATCTTCATTAACCAACGAGAAACCAGATCCCATTTACAATGTCACATGATTAAGGTAGCATTTGATAATGATGTAGAAGAAAATATCTTGAAAGACAGTCATGATCAATCAATACCTACCACCTTTATTTACAAAAGTAGAACTATAGAAATTGAGCCAAGAAAAACTTTGAACATTAACAAAAATTTGATTATTGAATAAGAAGAAAAGGTGGTCCAGCTACTGAGAAAATATAAGGAAGCTTTTACATGGGATTATCTTGACATGAAAGGAATTGATCCCGAGTTGTGTACACACCACATTTATACAGAAAAGGATGCTAGACCCATTCGCTAACCCCGACAAAGATTAAACCATGATCTTAAAGATATTGTGAAAGATGAATTACAAAAACTTTTAGATCTAAACTTTATTTACCCAATATCTGACAGCAAGTGGGTCTCTCCACTAGTAGTGGTGCCAAAGAAGAATGGAAAGTGGCGGATATGTGTAGACTATAGAGAATTGAACAAAGAAACCCAGAAAGACCACTTCCCCCTTCCATTCATTGATTAGGTATTAGACACATTAGCAGGAAAGGAATTCTTTTGTTTCCTAGATGGCTTTAGTGGATACAATCAGATTCAGATTGCCCATGAAGATCATGATAAAACTACGTTTACCTATCCTTGGGGAACATTTGCTAACAGAGTCTTACACTTTGGATTATGCAATGCCCCTGCCACATTTCTGAGATCTATCCTCAGCATTTTTTTAGATTTAATAAATGAAGAGCTCGAAGTATATATGGATGATTTCACACCTTATGGAGATGATATTCAACCAGCATTATGAACATTGGAAAAGGTGCTGCAAAGATGCACTGCCACCAAGCTCTGCTTGAGCCATGAAAAATGTCATATGATGATGACCGAGGGACTCATCTTAGGTCATTATATTTCAGCAGTTGGAATACACATAGATTTGGCTAAAATTCAGATAATTTTGTTAATGCCTACTACCACAAATAGAGGTATGTAGTTTTCTGGGATTTTCAGGTTATTATAGAAAATTTATAGAGCATTTTTCTCAAATTGCTACAACTTTGTATGCACTAATAGGGAATGTTGATTTCATTTGGACAAATAAGTGTGACCGTGCTTTTGAGGATTTGAAAAAGCTTGTATCAATGACCCGAGTGCTAAGGGGCCCAAATTGGGATTTTCCATTCCAAATTTCATCTAATGCTTCAGACACAACAATCAAAGCAGTTCTTAGGCACGAAGAATGAAAATCCATATGCAATTTATAATGTTAGTAAGAATCTATCTCTACTGAGTTACACTATACTGTGACTGAAAAAGAATGTTTAGCTATAATACATGCTGTAAATAAATTTAGACATTATATAACTAGGTATCCTATAGTTTTATATACAGATCACTCTACCATAAAATATTTAGCACATAAACCTATTACAAATGGAAGAGTGACAAGATGGTTGATTCTCTTGCAGGAATTTGACATCACAATTAAGGATCGACCTCGAAAAAATAATCATGTAGCTAATTTTCTCTCGCGAATGCGAAAGCCAGTGGACACAGCAGCAGAACACAGCAAAAGTTGAAGATCAAGTTCTGGATCAAAATTTGTTTGTTGTTACTATCGGAACACCATGGTATGCCGACGTTACAACTTACTTAGAAGTAGGAAAATTACCCAAGCGTTTAACGCCTAATGAATGAAAACAGATAGTGGAGTGCAGTACACGATTCTCTTGGATTGGGGGGTACTTATTTCATAGAAGGGAAGATATGCACATTACAAGATGCATCTAAAAGGATGAAATATTTGACATTCTGAAAGCATTCCATGATGGGTCGTGTGGCAAACATTTTGCAGATCGTAGGACTAATCACAATTTTTTACAAACAAGCTATTACTAGCCCATTATTTTTGAAGATGGTAAAATGTTTGTTCAAGCTTGTGATAGTTGCCAGAGGGCGAGACGCCCTAGACAATATGATGAAATGCCTTTCAACCTGAAATTAGTAATCAAACCATTTGAGCAATGGGTGCACCATTTTATTGGTCCTATTAACCCATTATCAAATTAGAAAACATACATACTAGTTGCAACAGAGTATGTTACCAAATGGGTTGAAGCAAAGGCACTCCCAAGAGCTACAGAAGATTCAGTAATACATTTTATTTTCCAACTATTTGTGCGATATGGCCTCCCAAGGGACATAATTGCAGATGGAGGACTACAATTTCTAGGTAATAAAATCATTGCAACATTAAAAAATTACCAGATTCTGCACAAAATTACAACCCTGTACCACCCATAGGCAAATGGCCAAGTAGAAAGCACTAATAAGGTGATTGAGGCATTACTTACAAAAATAGTTGCATCACACAGATGTGACTGAGCTTCAAGATTGCCAGAAGCCTTGTGGGCATAACGAACAATGTGGAGAAACACCACTAGGCATTCACCATATCAATTAGTATTTAGAAAAGAACCCATCTTTCCAATCGAATTTGAAATCCAAACATTAAGAACAACACAGGAGGTGGGTTTGAATTTAAATGAGGCCCAAACTAATAGATTAAAAAAATCAATGAGTTAGATGAAATCAGGCTCTCAGCTCTGCAACACATTGCATTAATTGAACAACAAAAAGAAAAATGTCAGGACGCCCTTATTAAAAAGAAAATCTTCCACGAAGAAGATTAGGCACTCCGTTATGATTCCAGGTTTCAGGATCTCCCCAGGAAACTCCAAACACGATGGCATGGACCTTATGCGATACAGAAAGTGTATGACAATGGCACCATGACATTGACTACCAATGGTGGATCTAGACATCCTTTCAAAGCAAACGGTCATCGAGTGCGACTTTATCACAAACCGCTTACTCGGTAATCCTTTTACCAACAATTACGAGAATATTCCACTATGTAGATTCTTGTTGAAGAAGAGAACCCCTCCTAAACATTAATTCACTGAACAATTCCTTTTCTTCTGAATTTTGTACATAAACTTTTCTCTTTAATTTTGCTTGTATAAACTGTTTTTTTTATATAGATTTTTACTGTTGTTCCATTTAAGGAACAACTGTTTCCCCTCTTAAGGAACAACAGTCATTCCATTTAAGGAGAAACATAAAATTTCTTTATTTCATTTTCATGTTGTTCCTCTTAAGGAACAATAGTCGTTCCTCTTAAGGAATAGCAATCATGCGTGCTTATATTTTCTTGTTGTTCCTCTTAAGAAACAACTGTTGTTCCTCTCAAGAAACAATTGTTGTTCCTCTTAAAGAACAACAACTGTTCCACTTAAGGAACAATGATCTTGTGTCCTTAAATTTTCATGTTGTTCCTCTTAAGAAACAACGAATGTTCCTCTCAAGGAACAATAGTCATTCCTCTTAAGGAACAACGATCTTGCATGCTTATATTTGTTTTTTGTTCCTCTTAAGGAATAGTTGTTATTCCTCTTAAGGAACAACAACTGTTCCTCTTAAGGAACAAAACTTCTACGTGTTCGTATTTTTTTTGTTCCTCTTAAGGAACAACTATTATTTCTCTTAAGGAACAACAACAATTCCTCTTAAGGAATAACACTTTCGTGTGTTTGTATTTTTGTTGTTCCTCTTAAAGAACAACTATTGTTCCTCTTAAAGAGCAGCAGTCGTTCCTCTTAAGGAAGGACACTTCCGCATAATTGTATTTTCGTTGTTCCTCTGAAGGAACAGCTACTGTTCCTCTTAAGGAACAGCAGACGTCTCCCTTAAGGAACAACAATTTCGCATGTTTATATTTTTGTTGTTCCTCTTAAGGAACAACACTTTGTGTGTCTCTATTTATTTCTTTGGCTGTTCCTCTTAAGGAACAGTTGTTGTTCCTCTTAAGCAACAACAGTCGTCACTCTTAAGGAACAACAACTCTGCGTGTTCATATTTTTTCTACTGTATTTAGGGAACAACTGTTGTTCCTCTTAAGGAAAAGTAGTCGTTCCTCTTAAGGAATAGTAACCCGTGTGTATTTTTTTTTTAGCTGTTCCATTAAAGGAACAACTGTTGTTCCTCTTAAGGAACAACAACCATTCCATTTAAGGACAACAATATTACCTGCTTACATTTGCGATGTTCCTTTTAAGAAACAACTCCTATTCCTTTAAAGGAACAACATTTTCGCTATTTTTTTTAGTTTTTGCCATCCTTGTAAGGAAGAGTAGTTTTGATTTGGAGTGTTTTTAGCTTGTTCCGTCGAAGAATCAACACTT
Organism: Pinus taeda; assembly: GCA_000404065.3. Taxonomy (NCBI): domain Eukaryota; kingdom Viridiplantae; phylum Streptophyta; class Pinopsida; order Pinales; family Pinaceae; genus Pinus; species Pinus taeda. The sequence goes on from APFE030352203.1 coordinate 50,223, forward strand.
TATTTTGTGTATGCTTTACTTGATGTTTCGCTTAAGGAACAACTGCTATTCCTCTTAAGGAATAACAATTTTGTGTGTAATGTTTTTTCTTTTTTTTTTCGTTCCTCTTAAAGGAATCATAGTTTTGTGTGCAGATGTTTTTTTTGTTGTTCCTCTTTAAGGAAAAACAGCTATTCCATCTAAGGAACAACACTTTTTGAGTGAATTTTTCGTTGTTTCTCTTAAAGAATAGCATTGTTTTGGGAGTTTTTGTGAATAATGTTTCACTCTTCATTATCACTTGAAAGCAAAGATACAAATTTATGCAAGCACACAAAAATTAGAGGTTACTGAAATAAGCAAATCAAAGAAAAATTGTCATCTTTAAAGAAATTTCTTTGTATTGATTTAAAAAAGGAAAGGACACAACTATCTATATCACTTTGTTGTCTTTATTTTCACTAAAACTTAATTTGATTGATTATTTTTATCATGTTGGTTCTTCCCTACTTGTCATAATTCTCTTTGATTGTTATTATTGAATAAGAATAAGGGAATATTTTCCTTTATTGAGATGTTCAGACTTCTTCCACCATCCCTACTCTTAAGGAGTGTTGAGTAATCCTCTATATATAAATAGGAAGTGCTATATAAAATAAAATGAAAAGAAAGAAAAAATATATCTATATGATTACTAACAATTCTATGATTTGTCAGATGGAGGATAGGGGGTCTCATCAAGAGCCAACCTACCATGATCATAAGGAAGCAGTGAAGTGGCATTCCCACTATGGTCACCACACCAGGGATATGATCCAAGGGGAACATCAAAAAAATAAAAGTCCTTGGAACAGGATGTCTCATCACGAGCCGACCTACCCACCTTTCACTCCTTCCTGGTGAATGGCATTGTGATTCAACTGGTTACCAAGCCAGTACAATGACCTCCATTTTCACATCACAAAGCATTTTCCTAGGCATACATAAAGAATTATGGTTCTCAAGGGTGAAAAAGCAACCTTTTCAAGGTTATAAACACCTGTGGGCAACAAATCTCTATTGATGGTATTACAACCATATTCTTCAACACCAATAGTAATTAGAAACCCTTTTCTTATTTATTTATCTTTATTTCAAAAGAGGCTATTTTCCCAAATTCTTTTTGAACCTTTTATGCATGAAATATCGTTTAAAAAATCAATCATAATGGTTTAAGTGGAATAAAGAAAACATAAGCATTTTACCTATGTCAGCTATCCTTTTCCCTTTTTCACATCACTCCATAACGTCTCCATAACTATTCATGATTTTCATCATAAGCCTCAATTTCAGCAACTCGATACTTTTGTGATCTTGTCATGAATATGTACACCTTTCCTTTTTTATACTATACGATTTCCATCTAGTACACTGCTCCTCCATTTAATCGGTCGAGGATGACCTATCATATTTCAGGGGGGCGTGAGTAACTTCCAAAATAGTCCTGCATATGTGTCAGTTTCCTATTTGGAGGTACCAGACTACATCAGATCCCTTAATATCAAGTTTTAACGGTATTGACGTTAAAAAGGGATATTATCAGATATGCATAGTTTGTTGTTCCATTGTTATCTTTGTGTATTGCTTTGTAAAATTAATAGTGTGCAGGAATTAGATGAAATGGGAGGTTGATCAGTACGTAGCGAGCCATAGGCACTAATAGTTTCCAATGCTACATGAGAAATTTTGGTAAGAATAGGATGGATTGCCTATTTTACACGACTACAGCAATCCCATGAAACTGTGGCTATCGAATTTTTGCAGAATTAGCAGGATGATCATTCCATAGTAAGAGGAAGGCGAATAATATTGGCAGATATAGTAATTGTAGAGGTATATGAACTACCAGCAGTTGGACCCATTTGGACACATAAAAAATTGAGACTTCAAGATGCCATGGCCACCTTTCGGAACGAGGGACAGAACGTGGTCGTTAAAGGAAAAGGAGTCCGACCTTCATCCCTGGGAGAACCATGGATAGAACTAGCTAGAGTAGTACAGAGCTACATTACATGCAACAGGAGAAAGGATATGGTAAGACCACGTCACCTCAAATTACTATGAGTACTAAAACAAAAATGTGTCGTAAATTTACCTGCATATATAAGTTTTTTTCCGCATGATGATGCTTAGAGCATAAAGAAATCTCGTCATATAGGTACTGTAGTGAGCCACCATTGTCTAATTCGATTGATTGTATGTTATATCCTTGCTCAACAACATACCAATTGGGAAGAATTAGTGTTTTCTATAGATGGGGGACTAGCTTTACCTGCCCCAAAAAGAAAAAGAACCACCAGCACAACAAACACACCTAAAAACCACAGACACTCCTCCAGATTGAGAATAGGCAGGGGAATGCTTGAGAACCTCTAGGGTAGTAGCATCCAACCCTTAGAATTACATAGTTCTGGAAGCGAGCAACCCTTTCAACTGGAAGGAGGAGATAACCAAGAATTAGAATTGGAGGAAGAAACTGAGCACACTAGTGAAGAAGAGAGGGAGGAAGCCGGACTTCCCTTAACCCCCAACACAAGTCCACCAGAAAACCCATTGCAGGAGGATGAATTGACCTAGATTTTGGCCAATATGAGTGAGTATATTCAGCCCCAAAGTCTACTCAACCTCAATATTGAGGCATAGCAATCACAGGAACACTCTGCCCACAACAAGAATATATCAGAGGAAATAAATGATGAGGAAAAAGTAAGAGCAGAAGCCACTCAGGAAGTGGCAGACCAAGCTAGGGTTACCTCTCCAAAGGAACCTTGTCAGGATAATGTGAACACTGAAGAGATGCTCTAAATAGAGGATATGGAAACTAGCTAGGGCAAAGGAACAACCCTTGAAGAACAAAATCCAGCTAAGCAGCCAAGCCCAAAAAGAACAGAAACAGTTAAGGAAACAACTGTTCATCCCAAGAAAAAGAAGAGCGAAATTAAGAGGCTACGAAAGGAACAACAAAAGCTGCAAAATTTAGTGAAACAACTGAGATGGAAGATAAGGACACTAAAAAGGGGGAAATATCAAGAAGAACTTCGAAAACAGTGGATGCAGTTATCCAAAAAGAACTCCATGATATAAGGGCCATGGAGACTCAAACTGAGCCCATATTTATTCAAAACGATAAGAAATAGCAAGCAACACAAACTTCACGCATTCCATTCAATGATAAAGAGACACAGACTATAGGCACTCGAAATTGTAGTAAGATTACCAAGATAGATCTTCAACCCAAAGAAGTTTTGATGAAGAACAAACCCTGGTATAACAAAAATCCAAGAGGATTTGGTACAAGCTCAACGGACTATAGAAGCTTGAGGAAGATACTGTTCCTCAGAAGAAATACAAAGAATTACAATAGCAATTAAGGAATATCAATGCATCAGAGAACGAAGCCTTCGATAAATATCAGAGGGCAGAAGAAAATGTTGAAGAGGTAGATAACAGACTGAAAACAGTCAGGAGTCAAATGGATACTCTCTGTTCTTTATATACAGATGTTCTAGCATGTATGTCACCTACCAAAATATATGCTTTATTTCTATTAGAAAGATATTTACAGTTAAAAATTAAGCCTCTTAAGGCATGGAAACCTATAGAATTAAAAATTGTTGATGATTTTATAAACTGTTGTAAACACTATGGAGTAAAAGTTCAATGATTGCTCTGTGAGTTTTGTTTACCTAATTTTATACTGGAGGAGGAAATGGATAATAATCCTAGTCATTTTGTGGGTGATGTACAATTTGAAGCATTTATTTCATTTGTTGTTAACGAGTTAAAGTGGCTCAAGGCCCATAACACTTTTGAGAGACAAGAAAATGGGTTAGATCTTTGGGTCAGGCGTGAACCAAAAGACCCATTGCAACTATAGGCTAAACATAAAAGCCTAATGAAAAAGCAGGGAGTGGTCCAGACCCTGGGACCCATCCACAAAGAAATTGTCCAGCAAGGGGTAGAATATTTCTTCTCTATCAAAGACAATTCCTTAGCAGCAGCTAAATGCAGATGGAATACTTCCAATCAGAATATTCAGGACAAAGAATTGTTCAACTACAAAAAATTTAATTTAATTGCAGATTGTCGTGTTACTATAGTAACCTCATCTTGAGGGAAGGCCCGTATTGGCTTCGTTGTAGGTTTCAAAGCCCTATTATTTGGTATCCTACAAAAGGGTATAAGGCCATATATGAATTTCCTGAAGGGTAGACAGGGCCCATCTTTGAAATTTCAGCTACAAATCACGGTTTTAGACCACTTCATGACAATTACTCTCGAGCCTATTCTTTGATTGTTTTGCATGCAAATTACATGGTTTTCATGAGGCCATGAAAAAGGGTAAGTAGGGGGGTGTGTTAAGCTATGGAAAAGGTATGAATTTTCCATTTATTTGCTTATCTCTTTCTTTAATCATAACTCCGTTATATTCTAAGATGGTAATATATCAAATAATTATAGCGAAAACTAGGGAGTTATTAATTATTGCAAACTAGTTAACTATTGTCTTTTTCCATGCGAGAAATAGAAGAAATGGAAAACTAGCATTTTGAAGGAAAAGACAAAACAGAGTAACCATTGTTCCTTCACCAGGAAGCCATATCTAGAAAAGCAGATCAAGATCGGAGTGCATAGCTAAGGATAAGAATGAAAAATCACAGCATCAGTGCAAGAAGACAAAGGGTTGACTGGAGTTAGAATATGGAGCAGATCCCTCAGGATCTCTTGATCCTGAGGGATCACTGTTTCAAAGTCTATCTAATATTTCTTGTTTTATCCATCTAGCCTATAAGAGGGACAACGCCTGTAAATATTGGGGATTTAATATCATTATTCAGAACTCACTATTGTATCTTCACTTTGATCATCGATTCTCATTGATTAAAACAGCGTACGATTGCCTGTAAACATTTTCGTATATGATTAGTAGATAAGTGAGTTGTTTTTCCATTCTTTTATATTGAAGTAGTATGGTAGTGCTTCACTAGTGGATAAGGTCCCAACCCTAGTGGATCCACTTGCTATCTGTACCATTATGTTACAATTGCAGTCGTGTGATGGTTTTGTTTGATTTCTATTTATTTGAATCACATTGCTTTACTGTTCCTTTTTTTAAGAGTTTATGGATGGCTTCATTGTTTATGTTGTAATTGAATCGCGTTGTCATTCCTTTTCATCATAATAAGATTATCACTATCTGCAAACTATATTGTTATCCTGTTCATTTCAATCATAAAGCTTCTGTAGAATTGAGGCTTCTGTGATTTGTCATAGTGTATAAGGAGAGCTTCAGCGTAAATCACATGAGAAAGAATTTCTGCCAACGCGTTTCGAACCAACCAATGTGGTTCATCGTCAGGGCAAGATGAAAATACAGATCTGGCTCATCGATTTAGATAGTCTAAGCAGAGACTCCAACGACTCAAACACTCTAACGGCTACTTAATCTGAAACCCCAATCAAACGACCTCTAATGAATTTAAAAATAAAATATTATTATATTTTAATATTTATTTAATTAATTTATTAAATCTAACCTAAAAATATATGTATATTCTAATATTTTAATTATTGAACCTAATCTTCTAAACGCCCTATTTATTATTATTGTTATCCTAAATTATAATTAATCTTATTTATAATTAATATATAATTAATTATATAGATGATGGTTAAATAAAATTAATTTAATAATATATTGAAATAATAATGTATTATATATAAGTTAATTATTAACATTATATGTGAAAATATATGTGAAAAATAATAATGTATATAATAATTAGTTAACTAATTTATACTAATATATATAAGACCTAAATAAAATACGAAGGGTTATGAGTAATAAATTTTTAAAGAAACAGGTTACAATTAAACTACTAATGTTATATGTATAAACCTAATAATATATATAATTAATGAAATAAAAATGTTAAATAATTAATGTATTTTACGTTAAACTATAATGATACTATTAATTAATAAAATATTAACTGAACTAAAATCATATGAATTTCAACTTATAATGAAACCGGAGATATTTCCTATTAATCTAAAGGCTAACAATGACAGCTTAAATGCAATGCCATATGCCTTAATATTTGAATAATTTAAGCTTAATAATAATACATAAAAACAAAAGCGATACTGCCTAAGACACACCTACGAAGAAACAACGCAGCCAACCAAAGGCGAAAACCAGACTCCCCCAGAACAAACAACACGCCCAACCAGAGAAAGAACCTAGAGGAACCGAGGGGGGAGGAAGAAAACTTAAGACGCCAACGCAGGGATCCAATTTCTACTAACCTTCCACCCATCATCTCTGTTGAGATTGATGGGTCTTCGCTCTATTTCGATAGCTTCCCTTAATTTGCGATGATGAAACCGATCCACCCTGGCGATGACTTTGGCCTCTTCTATGCAGACATGATGCTTAGTTTTGTCCACATGCTCTGCAAGAGCTGAGGACTTTATTCTACCATGCCTCAGGTCCGCTGCGTGCTCACCAATCCTTTGCTGGATGGAGCGCCCTGTTTCCCCTATATAAGGGGTCCCACAAGAACAAGGAATCAGATAGACCCCTTTCATGTCCTTGGGGTCGACTGGATCCTTTACTGACCTCAGGGAGTTACGAATGGTTCTTAGAGGTCTGAAGGTTGAGGGGATGTCAAACCTCCTAAGGATCCGAGCAATCCGATCCGTGGTCCCTTGGATATATGGCATATGGACACCTGGATGGCGTTCTTTTGGCTCTTTTTTACTAAAAGCATTTTTGGAGGCAGTAAGGAAAGCCTTTTGGCCAAGGTGCCTGCTATATCCGTTCTTCACAAAGACATCGAGAAGGTGGTTTCTCTCCTTGTCCAGGTTTTCTTGATCCGAAATCCTGAGGGCACGCGTAGCCAGGGTGTTGAGAACACCCATCTTCTGAGCCGGGAAATGATGGGAATCAGCGTGAAGATACTGCTCCGTGTGAGTCTTCTTACGGAACACCGCGTGAGAGAGAGAGCCGTCCAACCTTCTGGAAATAAGAATATCCAGGAAAGGGAGGCTGCCATTGACCTCCTTTTCCATGGTGAATTTTATGGCAGAGGACAGGCCGTTGAGGTGATCCAGGAAACGATCGAGCTCCTCATGGCCATGGGGCCAGATGACATTGGTGTCATCTACATATCTCTTCCATAGCTTAGGAAGGAGGCGGGCCGAGGCTAGAGCCTTGGCTTCGAAATCTTCCATAAAGAGATTTGCTACGATCGGGGAGAGGGGAGAACCCATGGCAACGCCACAGGTTTGTTCATAGAACTCCCCTTCGAAACTGAAGAAAGTGGAAGTGAGACATACCTCCACCAGATGCGCGGTGTCCGGATCTGTTAGGCGATGTATCACTTCCATGGCTTCTCTAATGGGAATGCATGTGAACAAGGAGACAACATCAAAGCTGACAAGAATTAAATAAATATTAAAATATAATAATATTTTATTTTTAAATTCATTAGAGGTCGTTTGATTGGGGTTTCAGATTAAGTAGCCGTTAGAGTGGTTGAGTCGTTGGAGTCTCTGCTTAGACTATTTAAATCGATGAGCTAGATCTGTATTTTCATCTTGCCCTGACGATGAACCACATTGGTTGGTTCGAAACGCGTTGGCAGAAATTCTTTCTCATGTGATTTACGCTGAAGCTCTCCTTATACATCATAAAGCTTCGCTGTTCATTCCAATAAACTGACTTTGTTGTTCATTTCTACTAAATAACATTGTTGTTCATTTCTTTTCTACAAGTATTTGGTTTTTATTTTAGCATTATTACAGTAGCATATTTATTCCATTTCTATTAGGAGCACTGTTGATTTAATTCCTTGTCATTTCCAATCAGTGGCTTTAGTGTGGAGTGTGAGATCATCAACTGTAAAGAACATTAGCTATTACTATCTGAGTTCTCAGATTGAGGATCTTCTTTATGTTTGATTTCATTTACATCAGTTGACAAAGGAAGGAGTTATTGCTACTGCATCCTTGACTGATAATTGTCGTCAATTTCCTAAGTGAATGATTTAGTTCTAGAGCATCGCGTTTCTTTTAATTGCAAGTATGTTTCATTTGAAGCATCTGTTTACTCTTGTATTTGAAGCATTGTATTGTAAATTGGAAAACATTACTCTTGGATTAAATTGCCACCTCATACTGAGTACACTCTTCAAATATAAAATCGTACCTAGATTGATAATTAATGTACGATAAATAAGAGTTAAAAAAACACCTTTTATCACTAAACACATGTTTTTTCTCATCAAGAAGGTTTTTCAATGTATATTGTATTTTCGAGAAGATCTTAGATTAGTTTTTAATTATTTTCCTTCGAAAATTGTAAATATAAAATCTCCTTACACATTTGAGAAACATTCTTCTGAATCTTATGATGATCATTTTCCAATCAAGAAATCTCAAATTATCAAGAATGATATTAAAATCCCTGTACATATTCATGTACCTTGGAAAGTTCCTGATAGGTATAAGCCACTCATCTTACCTCCGACACTCCATGTTTTCCCTAACAATTATTACAAGTTTCTCCCTAGGTTTGATGGAGAAGATGGTAAAATCATTGCCCAAAAACATATTCAAGGTTTTGAGAGTTATCTAGACTTATTTGAGATTGATGAAGATGATGTTAGAATCAAACTTTTTGCTCTCTCCTTGCAAAGTAGAGTAAAGAGTGGGTTCAAGAATCTACCTATTGCAAGCATCTCAAATTTCCAGCTGTTTGTCAAAATTTTCCTTGATAGATGGATAATCAAAATCAATATTTTTGTGATCATAGAAGAATATAAATAGTTAAAAAGACATCCAAATGAAAGAATACAACACTTTTCTGACATATTTAATCAAATCTATTATTCAATGTCATCAATTATAAGACCTCATCATGATCGAGCTCTCTTGCATTATCCAAAAGCATTTGATCCAGAGATAGAATTTTAGCTAAGAGAAAGAAACCCCTTAACACTGGAACATATGAAGAATATTGAAGTAGATGTAGAATTTAATCTACAAATTAGAAGAGAAAAGTTGAAAGGAAGAGTGGATAAGAACAACATTGCAGAGGTAAAACTCGACATTTTGGTAAGAAAAATAAAGGAAAGGATACAAAATATCACCATAAAAGATAATCTTTTTGTTCTAAATCTCCATGACACATTTATTTCACAAAATGAAGAGGTTGATCACCATGAAAAAATTCATGCTAACTCCAACCACCATATTTCAGAAGATAGATTTATAGAGCAATATGTCAAGAGGAAACCGCCTGATCTAATGTGTATGTTTGATGACATTACTTGTTTTAATGATTTGCCTAAATAAGATGAGTATGATGATAATTATGTTCTTCAAGTCCAAACTAACTTTACAGAGAAATGAGAAACTAGTTCGGAAATAAAGAAATTCAATTTTGGTATCTTGAAAATAGTGATCAGCTTATTCACATCAGCTATGAAAGTGAGGAAGAAAGGGCAGAAAATTTGGAAATAAGTGAAGCTTATTTTCCTCTTTGTTTTGCTTCATTTCAGTTCATTAGAGAAAACTTTAAAGTAATCAAAAATCAATAGTCTTTAGGTATTGATATTGACAACAAGGAAGACAATGAAAATCTTAATCAGTATTCTTCAGTTTCACAAGTGCAGTTATTGAATCCTATTGAGACGTCTGATGAGATGACAAATGAAAGTTCTATACCACTATGTTTTGAATCATTACAGTTTTTAAAAGAAATATGGTATAATATCTCCAAAGAAAAGGATGAATAGCATGTAAAAATCCATGAAGTCCCATTAAAACCCATATGTAATAGGTTGCAACAATCCTTCCACATCTTTATGATCCAATTGTTGATATCTTAGATAATGAATGCGATCAGAATTTTTCTCCATTAACTAACTATGACATTCAAAATCAAGATGATAAAGGTTTCACCAGATAGACATTTCAATCAGTAGAAATATCATCACAAATCTTGTCTAAAAATCTGTAGGGTGGTAAAGATGAAAATTACATTTCACTTTAATGGCATCGAGGCCATCCAGAAAAATTGTACAATTTCTTAGATCAGTTAAACATTAGTGTAGATATCTTGGAAGATCATTTTGTACAGTTTCTAGAGTCAACGAAGGAAATCAAATATTTCCTTATCTTCTCATTTGTTGACAAGGTTATAATTGGTTTTAGAATCTAAGTTTTGATCACAAACAAGCAAATTTAGAAAAATACATCAAACTACATAATGCTTGATTCGTTGCATTAGCTGTTTCATTTTACCTAACCAACAGTTGAACAACTAATTAGAGTAAGTAGGTAGGAATTCAGTTTATTTTAGTTTTCAGTTTTCAGCAAGTTATGAAATAATTCATTAGAATTTGAAGCCCAGAAAGAAGTTCCTAAATATATTGATGATATATTAGTTTTGTTTGAGAATTACTGTAGCTTATTTCGGTTTTAGACTAGATTTCAGTTTGTAGAAAATGGTGTATTTTCAGTTCGAGAGTTTCAGTCAAAGAGATTATACAACAAATCATATACATGTTTGGGATTGGCCCAATGGATTAGGATACTAGTGGATGGTGTTCTTGACATCTCACAAGGAGATGTCATCCCCATGTGGAGCCACTGTTAGGGTCCTATAATAATAGGATTCATAATTTAGAACTCATTATGGTTAGTATTGTAATATTATACATACCTTTGCTTTCTGCAAATGTATTCACAAATTAAAAAATGTAAAGAGAGTATGTAATAAAATAATAATCAAAGTACAAAAAGAAACAAAGATCCAAAAAGTGTAAAATATGAACCCCACAAAAAGATAAAAACATATCATGAAAGTGTGCAAATTCAAATGCCACTACTATTTTACTTTTTCTACAAATAATGATTATGTGTAGCTTGTTTAAAATACCATAATCCATGATAAGTCAAACATCTTAATCTTGACTTTTCATGCTTTAAATTTAATGTTGATAGATAGAGAATAAAGATCTAGCCAAATAGTTTAATCTTGGAAGATCAATAGTTAAATAGAGAATGATAGGGAGCTCAATAGTTTAACCTAAGCTCTTGGATGAAATAAAGTTTGAATTAGTTAGTTTCTTGTTTCAAAGAAAAATGAATAATGGTTTGCAAACTCAAATGCACCCATGTAAATACCGAATAAAATGTTAAAATAGCATAGGGGTAGGTACAAGAAATTTTTATAATCATGCATAAACATCATTCGGCATATTACTAATTTCCCTGCCCACAATGTGCTCTAGTACTAAAATACTTTAGTCGTAAAATCTCAGAGCATTTCTCTAACTTTTGGTGGGACCGGACCCTCGGCTTAATGACTCATGGACATCAAGTATTGGATTCCACCTTATTGAAACCCTTCTTATTCATGAAAACACCATTTTCCCTTTACATCACTCACTTTACCCTACAAAATCCCCTTTTCCTAAGTTTAAAACACATTTTACCTAGAACGGTAAAACCCCCTTAACTAATTCCCCTCTCATTTAAAACACTCAAAAACCCACAAAAAATGCTTTTATCCTAAGTATAATAAGTGTTAAATGTTGATATTGGGCCACCACAATGAAGAAATTCAAGCCAAACATCATATTTTACATTATTCTTACTATCTTTTACATTCCAGTTATTCATTTCATATCAACATACTAACCTAATGTATTAGATCCCAAATATACCTTTTTCCCATATTCAATAACTCCTTCATATATAATATCCAAACTCTGATTTAATTATAAACTATAGTTTCATCCCCCCCATTGTTGAAATTAACTCCCTGCCTCATATTTCCCCAACATAAACCTATTAACCCACCAACCCTTGGTGCCGTTAAAGAACACACCACAAATCTTCACCCTGATTTCCCTTCGTGCAACTTCACCACGTGGTAGCCGTTAGGTCTCTCACCCCCAGATCTAATGACGTGTATCCATATCGCACTCGCTCCCTCTCCGACCTTTATTAGCTTGAGAGAAAGAGAGGTTCACGGTTTTTCTTGGGCTTTATTTTTCTACGTGTCAGCATTCTGCATAGATCGTGTTCCCTCAGGGAAAAAATGCCCGCCTACCAAAAGCAGTACGATGGCCTCCAAAACCGCCTCCCCGCCCAATGCGAAAACCATTCGCTATTCATAAAATACTTTTCGTGCCAAAATATAATTGTTACCCTTTAAAAGGTTAAGAAGCCCCAGTTTATCCTTTTTCGCTCATTTTTTCTATAAGACCTCAGCAATACGTTTGCAACACCCTGCGACCAAAATTCACTGTCGTCTACCATCTGAAGAAGCTCTTGACGCCCAATTTAAGCATACAGTTCATGTCTGTAGCCACCATATACTTGGAAATCACCATTCAAACCAATTTGCAAGCCAAATCGCCAATTTCCAAGTATTTTGAGAAAAAACAAGAACGACCATCTCATTTGAAAATGTATAGTAAAAGTCAAAAGGTTACAGTGAAATTCAAAAGTCACAGTAAAATAAAAAAGATAAATCAGCCAGATGAAAGAGTATTAGTAAAAGTGTGTTAGGTTGAAAAATCAAAGTGAATAAAAGCATTCAACGGGAAGACAAACAACATGAAATATAATTACAAAGCATACAAATAAAATAAATTCATGTCAAAGGGAAGATAGATGAAAAAACAGAGCAATCAAGATAAACAGTAAAAGCAAACATGGAACAAGTAACGATTAAACAAATATGAAGGCACTTTCACGAGAAACAATGAACTTTATCCAAAGTAAAGGTAAAAATAGTTAAAAGAAAATTAAGGTTAAAATATGAAACCAGTGTAGGAATGGTACATTTTTCCAGAAATTTCTTGTTTAAGCCATAAATTTTAAGAAAATATTGTGGACAATCCAAGGTTCATTTTGAGAAACTGGAGGGGTTTTGTGTTCCTAAAAGGCCACTATACAAAAACCTATCTCACCTTTTACACACGTATTACAAAAAGTGAAATAAATGCATATCTTGAGAGCCTAGTTTTCAAACTCTGCAAAATCCTGTTTTTGAATTCTTTGTGCAGAGAATATTGTGAAACTCTGGAGCTGAATTTTTGGAAATATAAAGAGGTTCATCTCACTAACATAGTGATTTACAATACCCTCTTTCACTTTTTACATATCTATCTCATATTGATATATACAAAGGTATCATTGGACCATAATGTTACATAATTTCTGGGGTAGAATGCACAAAGGAAGGAGGTAGTTAGTGACTTGGAAGCCTCATCATCAATTAAGAGTTTCTATCAAATTAAAATTTCCCTTCCTTGTCACCATAAATCCATAAATATAGTGCCAAATAGATTCATTAGTTTTGAGTGTCCTTTACTTAAGTTCTATTCATATAAAACAGTTTGAGATATTTCTAAAACCAATCTTGATATTTTTTCAAGATATTTCAATTTAGAATTTGTATAAATACTTCTTCACTTGCAGTAGTTTAAGGGGATTACTATACATTTGTAGAGCTATTTTGATCTTTAACCTAAGGGTGATTGTACCATTTTCAAGTGAACAAACTCGAACAAAGTAATAAAACCATTGAACTGCAGGATTCATGAGATGAGCTATTTACAGTGAAGTATCTTCTTTACGTGATTTTGTTACCTTTCTTATGTTTTCAAGAAATTAATTATTTTCTAAATTTGAATGTATTAACTGGAAATATCACTAAGAATTTGTTTGAATACAATCTGTTTTTCATAGTATTCATTTACATGTTCTCTTCTGATACCCGGATTTGAGAATCCTTGGTTGCTCTCCCATCCTGGTTGACCTCTTTCATTCATTCCATAATATGGCCTATGAAACCATTAATTTCTACCTAGATCTGATTAGAAGCCGCTTCACCATCCAACCCTTGACATATGCAAAAACTCACCTATCTTTCCCCGTAAACACTGTCTTTTAGAACCTTGATCTAGTTTTTTTTGTTTGACTTTTGATTCCATAGCCCAAAGGAAAAAGAAAATCTCTTTTTATCTAAGTGATCCCACAACCCAAATTCAAAACAAAACCCAAGTGCAAACATAACTAGCCTAAAATTTATTAACTAAACAAATTTAAATTATAAAGAGAGAGCCCTCTCTGAGCATCAGGGAGGCTAGGTCCTGATCTCCAAAAGTGGTTTGTGGTTGCCTCTATTATTTCCTTCTTTAAATTTTCAAAGGAAATTTTGGAGTGGTGACAATGCCCATCATCAATGACTTACACTACATATAACCCACAACCAATGTTAAGTTTGGTGGACGAAGAGTTCTCGTGACTAAGATCATTGGATGTTGCTCCTCCTGTCATTAACTACTTACAGTCTTGACCACGCTAATTGAGTGTCATTTTTTTTACTTTTTTATATGATTGGTTTTCGAATGTTGTGTTTGACTTATGCCTTTGACCAGTTGATTATTGGAGGCTATTAACTAGATTGGTTTGATTTATAGTTAATTATTATTGAACTGTAAGTAAGATTGGTCAAAACAGAGTTTTTTTTTAAATAAAATTTGTGTCTATAGTCAATATAGAAAGTTTTTTTAAGGGAGTTTTGTGCTTGCAGTAAAAATAGAATTTTTTTAAAGGAGTTATGTAGAATTACGATGAATTATTTGGTATATGTAGTTGGAATTGTACTGCCTCAAAAGGAAAATTACCTAGAGTGGTATAGAAAAATAAAAAATACACTTATTTTTAATGATCTATGGAATGGAGTCTATTAAGGAAAATGAGGTATTGCATGACAAACACCTCATGAAGAAAAATAGTTAGCAATGTGGGAGAGCAAATATATAAAGGCCTATTCTTTAGTTTCTACTTCAGTCTCAGAAGAGGTAAGAAGAGGTAAGAATTGAAGGAGCTTTATGATTCACATTCTGGATAGGAGACAATACCATGATTATTGATGTTATTTAATCTCGAAATGAAAGATAATGGTCCATTAAAACTTGCCTCTGAAATTAAATCCATCAATCATGAAATTGAATCTACTGGAGTAAATGTTGATCTATAACTCACTTCCTTTATAAAATCTTTTTACCCTGGTTATTCTCACTATTTGGAATCTCTCGAAGTTAGTGGAGAGTTAAAAGATTTAGGCTTTTTGACAAATTAGTAGGAAAAATTGTAGAAAGAGAGAAGGATTTTTGTAAGAAAGAAAAATTACATAATTCCAATAGTGAAACATTATTTCTTGCTCAAAAGGACCAAAACCTTAAGAAGAATCTATCAAAAATACTAAGGGTGGCAGAGGATGGCGTAGGAGGCATTATAGAGGCAATGAGAGCAAAAATAATCAGGGAGATAGACAACCAAATGATAAATAAAGAAATTTCTCTGATAAAACAACTTTAAAATGCTTTAGATGTGGTAAAATTGGACATACTATTGCAAATTCTAAAATTATTTGGGACAAAATTAATGAAAGAAGAGAACAAATACTTGAAAAAAAAGATCAACTAATTCTTGAAAAAGGTCAATCTCCTGAGAATGCACATTATATTGTTTCTCATTGTAATTTTAATATGGAAGATATGTTTAGTACCTCTTTTTATTGTTGGCATGATAGTTGGATTATAGCCACAAGTGCCACTTGCCATATGACCTTTAGAAGAGATTTGTTTGAAACATTATCTGATAATATTGATGGAGTAGTGTATTTTATTGATAAGTCTCAAATCAAATGATCAGGGATTGGTTCTATTTAGTTAAAATTTCTTGGACTTTCCTATTATACTTTGAATGTTGTTCTTTACATTTCATAGTTCCAAAGGAATTTATTATCTCTTGTACAAATAACATAGCAGGGACATTCCATTCACAGATTTGATGGTAAAGTGTAAATTCAAAGAGTAGTTCACAATAAAATGGTAATGACTTGTGTGGAATAAGATAAATTGTTGAAGTTGAAAGGTATGCCATCTGTTGTATTGAACATAAATTTTTTGGTTAGTACATGTTTTTCTTGATGGCATGATATTTGGATTATATCCATAGGTACCACATTCCATATGACCTTTAGGAGAGATTAATTTGAAAAATTATGTGATAATATTGATGGAGTAGTGTATTTTATTGATAAGTCTCAAATCAAACCACCAAGGATTGGTTCTATTTAGTTAACATTTTGTGGACTTGGAGATTATGCTTTGAATGATGTTCTTTATATTTCATAGTTCCAAAGGAATTTATTATCTCTTGTACAAATAAGATAGTAGGGAAATTTCATTCACATATTTGATGGTAAAGTGTAAATTCAAAGAGTATCTCACAATAAAACTCTAATGACTGGTGCGGAGTAAGATAAATTGTTGAAGTTGAAAGGCATCTCATCTGTTGCATTGAATACAAATTATTTGGTTAAGAAAAATGATGCTCTGTCATCATCTTTATTGTGGCATGCACACTTCCATCATATTAATTATAAAAGTATTAGAATTATGAGACAAGAGGGTATTAAAGGACTTCCAAAAGTTCCAAGAAAATTGACTCCATGTAATGCTTGTATATTGTGTAAGAATCACAAATAATCTTTTCATAATTATAATTCTAGAGCTACATGGAAATTAAGTCTCATACACTCTAATTTATGTGGACCTATACATGTACCATCACTAATGGAAATAAATACGTACTAACTTTTATTGATGATTATTTGAGGATGTGTTGGGTTTATTTGCTTAAATCAAAATCATAAGTTTTTTATGTGTTTAAAACATTTCATCTCTTGATTACAAATGAAGCTCACCTTAATATTGGCACTATAAGAATTGATAACGGTGGGGAATACTTCACATGTTTTTGAAAAATAATTTAAATAGAATGGCATCAAACACCAAACCACAATACCTTATAATCCACAACAAAACAATGTTGCAGAGAAAATGAACATAACACTGCTTAATATGGTTAGATCGATGATGTTTTTAAGGATGTAAAATTTTTGTTTTGGGGAGAAGCAGTGCTATGTGAATCTTATATTAGAACTCAGTGTCCTTCCATTGTCATCAACAAAAAAACTCCATATGAAATGTGGTATAATCCTCTTCCTATTATTCAACATTACATAATTTTTGGTTCTAAATGTTATGCCTTGTTTCATAAGAAACAAAGAAATAAGTTGAGAGAAACATGAAGAAAATGTATCTTTTTGGGGTATTCTATGACTTCTAAGGCATATAGATTGTATGATGAAGTGAAAAACAAATTTATTTTGTCAAGAGACATAGTTTTTCTTGAATTTGATAAAGATACACTCACTATTGATAGGAAACTTAATCAATTAGAGAAGTTTGTGCCTAAGAAGATTTATTATGAATCAAATTATATTTGTCCAAATCCTAAAGGGGGGATTCCTATATTAGACTAGCGTGTGGATTTTCCTTCTCTCAATGATGATAATAATTCAGTTTCTAAAGAGAAATTGGTAGATGCAAGTGTTTCTATAGGGACAACATGGACATAGACAGTAAGAACTAAGAATACCATAGAGAATAATGAAGAGATTGCTTCACAAGTTGAGAAATTCCTTCACAACCTCTATGAAGATGAAATCATCTTAGAACATTTCTAAGGAAGTGTGATGAGTTTGAGATAGGAATTTCTTTAGGTAACTATTCTCATTGTGAATTTATTTTTTCTATTGAGTTTGAACCTACTCGTTTTGAACAAGATGATAGTTATGATCAGTAGAAAGATGCAAAGAAAAAGGAATATGTTTCTCTCATAAAGAATGGCACATAGAGGCTAGTCAATCCTCCTGCTAGCATCAAACGTATTGGTTGCAAATGGGTTTATAAAACGAAGTATAAAGCTAATGGTTTTCCTGATAAGCACAAGGAAGGATTCATAGCATAGGGATATGCACAGAAAGGGGGTGCTGACTATACAGAGACATTTTATCCTACATCTAAATTGAGAGTTATTATATCACTTTTTTCTATTGCTACTCATAAGAAATGGAAAATTCATCATATGGATGCTAAAACTGCTCTTTGAAATGGGGATTTGAAAGAATATGTTTACATGTTTTAACCTGAAGGTTATTTTGTTAAAGGGAAAGAACAAAAGGTATGAAAATTAATGAAGTCTTTGTATGGCTTGAAGCAAGTGCCATGTGCATGGTATGTGAAGCTAACTAAATATCTTATTACGTTAAATTATAAGAATTTTGAGCTAGATCATGCAAATATTTTTGTTAATAAAGTTGGAATTTCAGTTGTATATCTAGTTGCCTATGTCGATGATTTGATGATCACAAGAAACAATGATGAATATCTATCATCTATTAAGATGGAATTGTAAAAGGTTTTTGATATGACATATATAGGTTTACTTCATTATTATCTTGGAATTGAAGTTGATAAAAAACCACAACATATTTTTATTTCTCAGAAGGAATATGTTGGAAAGTTATTGAACAAATATAATATGATTAATTATAATCCTATTGCTACACCAACGGATTAGAATTTGAAACTCATTTGAGAAGAGTGAAAACTATTTGAAGATCCAACAAAGTACATGAAACTTGTTGGAAGTTTGATTTATTTATCTATTACTCATCCAGATATAACTCTTTTTGTTGGAATACTTTCCATAGTTATGCACCATCCTTGTGAGGGCCATAGGATAGGAGAAAAAAGAGTTATGAAATATTTAAAACGAACCCAAAACTACGACATCAAATATTCCAAATTTTTAGACTTCCATCTTGCTGCTTATTCAGATTCTAGTTTTGATGGAGATATGGAGAATGGAGTCTCTCCCTCTAGTTATTTGATGAATCTTGGATTAACATCCATTAATTGGATATCATGCAAGAAACCTATTCCTTGTTATTCTACCACTGAAGCTGAATATGTTGCAGCAACTCAAGCAACAAAGGAAATCATTTGGCTTTGAAAAATAATTAAATATTTGGAGGACAATAAAAAGGCTTCAACTCCTCTATTTCTCGACAACTCTTCTACAATTCAATTCGCCAAGAATCTAAATTTTTATGATTGAATCAAACATATCAACACCAAGTATCATTCGATTTGACATCATGTATAGGCAAAAACAATTAATTTGACACATTGCCCAACTTTAGAAAAAATTTCATATATTTTACAAAAGCATTGGGGTGTCAAATGTTTGGAAATCTTAGATCTTTACTTGGTATGTCAAATATCCCTTCAGATTAAGGGGGGAAAGTTGTAATCCTTAGGGATTATTGTATATAGTTATGATTAGGAAATAGATTAAGTATTTCCATTTTTTTTAAGTATGGAGATGTAATTGTCTCTTTCTAATCTGATTGTATAAATATGCGCTTCAAGTGTTAAATAATATCATTGCAAAATGTTACATTTTTATCATGGAATTATTTAGTGTTATGAAACCAGCTCAAGAAAAAGATAGAAAAGATAGATCCACGCCTTAGAATTCAACCTCTTCGAGGGAGAAACCTCCTTTACATTACATAAATGAACAATTCTTCGATAATACAAATGAAAAGACCTCCTTTCTATATATAGGAGTCTAAGGGGTCATAACATCATCATAGTCGACATAACAATAATAATGTAAGGGCACAATAATAACAATAGTGGGTTTCTATGGGGCACAATAGTAACAATATGGGCACTACATAGGTACATCAATATAATAAGTGGGTTGTACTAATAACAATAAGGGGTTACGCTAGAAGTATAGAGGCCTAACATGCCCCTCTCCATCAAAAAGTGTTGTCCTCAACGCTTGAGTAGTTATTGATGCTTCTGTATAAAATTCTTGTCCTCTCCTGCGGAATCTTCAGCGGGTAAGTTCTTCCACTTGATGAGATACTCTGAAATTGATCGATTTTGTAGCTCTCAAGTTCTTATTTTTGTGACTGCTCCAGGTTCCAATATGATTTTTCCTTCCTCTTCAATTCTGGCAATATTATTTGAATTGGGATCTTTTGCAACTTTTGAATAAGTGGCCATAATTCTTCGTCCTTCTTCCATTCATCCCTTGCTTTTTTTATCCAATCTGGTTGGATAATAGAAATAGAACAACACAATGCTTCCGCATCCTCATCCTTGAAGAGTCTTCCCATTCGGTAAGGTTGCCATTTTTTAAGTGCACGTAGTATTGCCATCATTTCCTTCTCATAAATAGCTTGCTTGAGATGTAGCAGTAAAAATACCCAATCACGTACATCAAAACATTTTTCACTATGATGTTGATCTACCTATTGTTTTGTTTGATTTTGCACTGAAGTGGCATTATCCTTTAAAATATGGAGAACACGTTGTTGATGCTCGATGTGATCTTTCACTGCTTGAACCTTTTTCTTCTTGATATGTCCTTCTATCTCTAGAGTTTGAGGAGTTGTAATTTCTTCCAATCCTTTCCAAGATATGGTCAGATTCATTTTTTGATGCTTGATGTGATCTTTCACTTCTTGAACATTTTTCTTCTTGATATGTACTTCTATCTTGATAGTTTGAGGAGTGGTAATTTCGACCAATGAATTACAAGATATGGTTGGATTCATTTCTTCTTTCTCGATGTGATATTTCACTTCTTGCACATTTTTCTTCTTGATATGTCCTTCTATCATGAGAGTTTGAGAAGTGGTAATTCTTGCCAATGCTTTACAAGATATGGTTTGATTCATTTCTTCTTTCTCTGGGGTGGGGTCTTGGCGTATATCCTCTTCTTTTGATGTTTCTTGATCGTTTTCTTCCTCCTCTTGATATTCTATGTAAAATAATTTCTTCTCAACATATTTATGACCTTTACTGCATTTTCTACAACAATTGTAACAAAGCCCTTTTTCTCTTTTTTCTTCCAATTGTTGTGGTGTAACCCTTGTAGGTTATGGAAGGCTATGAGAAACAACACTTCCATATTTATAGTTGTGAGGGGTATGGTTCTTGGTTTCCATAATTTTTCTTTCCAGTATGTCACAAAGCCCTTTTACTCTTTCCAATTGTTGTGGTGTTTCTCTAAAGAAGGTGTTGCTCTTTGTATCCTAATAATGTGCTATCATTTCCTCTGTGAAAATTGACCATGTAACAAGTTGTTTCCGAGAACAAAGCCCTTCATACCATAAAAATTGATCCGGTTCTAAATATGAAGATGCAATACATACCTTTTGTAACAGTGGTACACCATGTAGAGCAAAATATTGCTCCATCTGAAGTATCCAATTTACCGGATCCTTGCCATCAAACTTCCTCATCTTGCCTTTTCTTGATTTTAGGAGCTCGATCTTGAAACAACTGTAACTCTGTACTTTTGGATCCTTAAGTTATGAAATTGCGACCTGTAGTAGCCCTCTGTGTCCTCTTTCCAATGCCACCAGTCTGATCCAAATTGGATTCTCCAAGAAAGAGTTATGCACAATATCCCAATATGACTTGATTATAGACCTTTCTAGAAGAGCGAACTTGTATGAAGTGCCACGTGTCACTGTTTCCATCTTTGGTTCTAAAAAATATATACAAGAAACTACAGTCCGTCCTATTTCTGTACCTTCTTACGAAATTCCAAGCTAATGCTTAGAGAGAAAGTTATGATGATTTTCCCCAGTTCACCTGTTTGGAATGTAATTGAGGAGTCTGCAAAAAGACCAACTTCCTCAGATCATATCTCTGCAAATATAGCTCGAAAATCTCTAAAATTCGGACTCGAGGTTCAGCGCGATTTCTTCTCAAATTTTTTTTTTTTAGCTTCTGAAATGTCGTAGAAAAAAGTTATAGTGAAAATGCCACGATGACCTGTTTGGAGCAGTGAAACCCTAGAATCCAAAGCTCTCATACCAAATGTTATGAAACCAGCTCAAGAAAAAGATAGAAAAGATAGATCCACGCCTTAGAATTCAGCCTCTT